>CAUDNR010004300.1:161924-180647 GCA_958430865.1 Entrophospora sp. SA101 | reverse complement strand
TAATTACATGAAATGTTGTTACATTAATTAAAAAAATAAAGTATATATATATTAATATTATAATTACAATATTATAACATCTGAAAGTGTTAATATTAATTTGAAAGTATTCAAAGGTGTTACGATATTCTAATTCAAAAGTGTTACAATATTCAAAAGTGTTACAATATTTGAAAGTGTTACAATATTTGAAAGTGTTACAATATTTATATTCGAAAGTATTATAATAAGAATCAAAATATCATTTCAAATATTCAAATATGGATAAGGGATAACAATTCACTACTGTTGCTGTTATAATGACATTGAATTTTATTTATTTACAAAAAACAGAGATGTTAAATTCACACAATCTATGAAAGGGATTTTTGCAAAAAAAATTGTAAACCCATATTTTTGCACAATTCTAATTTCCTTATTATTTTTTTTATAATGTGTCTTTATCTCTGTATCTATCACATCACATTTTTTTATGTATAAAAATATTTTAACAGCTAAAAACAACTTTGTTTATTATGTTTAAAAATTAATTAATGTCAAAAAATGATTGTGCGCAATTAGTGATTTTGTGTAATTGTTAATTTAGTAATGATATTCAGCCCAATCAAAATTCTTTTTTACGTGATAAAATCAAAATGTGATTAACGCAAATCATTACCAAATATGCAAATGTCCGCTATGCTTGAATTTAGTAATTGAATTAGTAATGTGTCATGAAAAAACAAGTAATTGAATTTAGCAATGTGTCGCAAAAAATAAAATAATTGAATTTAGTAATGTGTTGCGAAAAATAAAGCAATTTAATTTAGTAATATCTTGCAAAAAATAAAAATAAAGTAATTGAATTTAGTAATGTGTTGTGAAAAAACAATTTAGTAATGTCTCACAGGAAATAAAGTAATTGAATTTAGTAATGTCTCGCATAAGGTTGTGGGCGAAACCTCTTAATGACTGTCGAAACTCTGTCGAAACTCTAATGAACAATTAATGTGTAACCTGTCAAAACTCTGATGATTGGCAAAAACCCCAAATGCGAAACTCTGCCGAAACTCTAATAAACAATTAATGTGTAACCTGTCAAAACTCTGTCAATTGATTTCTGGAGGAGTTTCTCCCGCAACCTTAGTCTCGCAAAAAATAAGGTAATTGAATTTAGTAATGTGTCGCAAAAAACAATATAGGAATGTCTCATGGGAAATAAAGTAATTAAATTTAGTAACAAGAACTGCCCCAAGACCAGAACATTTACTAAGAATTGACACATAAAAACAATTACATTCCAAATAACGTTCATTGTATTGTGAACAATTATTTGTTTGAGTGGAGGAATAAGAACAGGCACGAATTTGATAATGTAAAAATAAATGTTGGTTTGATTCATGTTGTCAACAATCACTTCACTAACAGTTGTTTCATTAACAAATGGTTCGAATTTAAGAAGTTGGAAGCAACCATGTGACAAACCTTTGAAATAGTCTAATAAATTAAACTGTTCTACTCAAAAATGTATTTAAAGGGTTGGTTTTCGAATTGGTTGAAGAATAACTCTCTTCCTGACTCTTCTCTTGACCATATCTCTCAATATAATCAAAATAACCTTAATATAATGAATGTCAATGAAATGATTATAAACACAACAAATTTAAGATATACAATTACCTGGATCATCATCTGTCGATAAATTCATTTTCGTTTAATCTTTTCGTCATACTTTTTTTAGTGCGTTTTGATTTTGACTTGAAGATAGTCCAAGATATCAAACATTTAGATTGGCACCTTTGTAGATAATGATTGTGATAACCATGTCCACATGTGAGTATATACACTACAATTATTCAAATTAGCATAGTTAGTGTAACCACAATATACGTAATTGCAAAAAATGTTTGTGGATGGTTTCCTAGAAGTAACAAAGCCTCTTGGAAGGTGATGATAGGTTATTTAGTAAACTAAAGAAGGCAACTAACACCATTAGATAAAGTTTTGGTAGTCAAAGGATACTGATTTTGTGCTTGATATAGTGGTAGTATCAGATTGTCTCTGGACGTGAATGCAACTTGCTTCTTTTACAATCTACTGTTCTTGATGTTGTGGTTGCTCCAAGACTTGTATCTACCAAACCTAAACAGAATGCAAGGTCGAATTTAAAAGAGTTAATTTTTGTATTATTCATTTTGTTGAAAGTTCGTTTTGTTGAATGTTCGTTTCGTCGAATATTATTTCATCACAAAAAAAAACTTCATTAAACAAATTCCCCTCACACTTGCCACAAACTCCACTTTCCTCACCTAATTTCTTAACTAACTTCCCATACTCCTCACATCTAACCCTTTTGGTCTCTGGCTCAAGGATGAAATAATTTTTGATGAAATGAACTTTCGACAACATAAACTTTTGATGAAGTAAACGCGACCCGTATGTTGAGTTTGATTGCTTGGCAAACTACTAATAGATAATATGAGAGATGATATAATTAATTCATCATTAATGATTGACTACTTGCAGCAAAAAACCTATTTTAATTTTGGCATCAGAAAAAAGATCCCATGAACGAATATATGCAAACCTTTAATTATATCATGAAATAAATATTCATTAAACATCTTAAATTCTAAATAACCAAATTCTCTCATTTAACCAAAATACCACCTCGCCAGATACTGTATCATTAGTTTTTGTGGTGATTTTTACCAATCTGATCATGAATAGAATCAATGACATTTTTGATGATGATGATAAAATTGCAGGTAATAAAAAAATATAATATTACATTTATTGTTGTCATTGGTGCTGGTATTTATAACTTGAATCAACAATAAAGTAGATTTACAATCAGCATACTCACATGAGAAATCAAATTAAAACATAGCCACAATCAACCAAATTTGATTAGCTTTAATTACATAAACACTTTATTCTACCACTTTGGTATTATTAATTTATTGCAATTTACCAAATTGAGTTAATATTAACCCAATATCAAGTTTTTATCATACACATATGTGAAACACATGCACAAATCAGCAAAGAACGAAAATATATGTTTAGCTTTTTTGATTTTTTTTTCTGCACAATTTTAAATTAAAAATATAATTTATTTTTAATTCAAGAGTACACACTGCTGACAAGACTAGTTTTTGTGCAAGATATAAAAAGATATTTTTACTAATTAGTTAACAATCTACAATTATTTATGATTAAAAAACTTGCTACAGTAATCTATTAAATCAAAATGTTACACCAAAAAAGTTAAAAATGACGGTTTTGCTATGTTGCTTCAATTATGATAATCAAAGGCTGTTTTTCTTTTTTCTCTCTAAACTAAACAAATTCTACAAAAATTCGTAAAATTTTGTAACAATGTTACTTTATACTTTATACTTTATATATTAACAAAAAGTAACTGACATTTATTTAATTGAATCAATCATGAAGAAAACTTCAATTTGATTTGATCTACACGGGATCAAAGGAACCAAATTTCAATCAAAATTTTTGATTCTTTTTTTAAATCAAACACCCAACAAAAGTAAAAAATTTGTTCCCAAAAAATTATTTTATCCTAATGATAATTTCATTATCATTGTCTATATCATATCATTGTCATATCATGTCCATGTCCTATTCTTAATACTATACTTAAAGAAATCAGTTCATCCCTGTGAAACCCTGATTTACTTTTTGGGACATTCTTCAGTTAGGCCGGTTTTATTGTTTTTTTTTATTATTTATTTTAAATGGTAATGGTGATCATCACAGAAATTTTCCAAAAATCGTTATGGAGTTATTAAAAAGTCAAGATATTCGTTACACAATTCAATGTCAGTTTTTTTATAGTTCTAATGTGTCGCAAAAAGTTTAAAATAATTTTCTTGTAATTATTACTGAATTTCTTATAAATAAAAGAACTAGGAATTGTACTTTTGTTTGTAATAATTTATTAAAAAATCATTTCAGCTAAAAATTATTTTCTCAAATTTTAATAAAAAAAAATAAAAATGTCATCAATTGATCAATCAAATAAAAAGAAAAATTTTGACTTGGGGTGAAAAAAACCAACTTTGTGAATTTAATGAAAGAAATCCATCATTCACATATAAAGAACTTGGTCAAAAATTTGGAATTGCAGAATCTACTGTTTGCAAGATTTTAAAAGATAAAGATAAATGGTTATCTATCAACCCTAATGACACCAACAGACAAAAAGATAAAGCTGCAAAATATCCTGATCTTGAAAGTGCATTGATGATATGGTTCAATCAAGCAATTTCAGATAAAAGAGTAATTACAGGTGATATAATTCTCACTAAAGCTAAAAGATTTGCCGAATTACTAGATATCAATGATTTTAAAGGTTAAGAAAAGAAGTAACATAAAGCAGTATGTTATGCATGGTGAAGCAAGCTCTGGACCTTCTGAAGAAAGAAGAAGATTACAAGAAATAATTAAGGAATTTCTTTTAGAAGATGTTTATAATTGTGATGAAACTGGTAAAATAATTCAGTATAATTATTATTATAATAGACTAACTAAGTATTTATTTTATTAGGCTTGCAATGGGATTTAGAACCTTCAAAGACATTGTCAACTGGTCCTCTTTCTGGTATTAAAAAATCGAAAAAAAGAATAACCCTTTTACTGACCATGAATGCAACAGGAACTGAAAAACTTCTCTTTTATTTATTCATAAGTATCAAATGCCAAGAGACATGCTTGGAGTTGACAAGTCAAAGCTTTCAGTTGATTACTATTGGAACACAAAAGCCTGGATGCAGGTTTCTATTTGGAATCAATATTTGATAAAGTTGAACCAGAAAATGGCCAGGGAAAATAAAAATATTTTATTATTGTTTGATAATGCTCCAGTACACATTCTTGATCAAGCAACCATTTTAACAAATATCATGCTTCATCACCTTCCTCCTAATACAACTGCCCATCTACAACCTGCTGATGCAGGAATTATAAATTCCTTTAAAGTAAAGTATTATAAATGATAAATATTTTACTTGCTTAAATATTTATTCTAACTATCATTTTTTCCAGGCTCATTATAGAAAATTTCTTGTAAGTAACAGAACTGATGCTTGTGATTTACACCAAAGCCTTGATATGCCTCTTGAACAATTTAAAATCTCTGATGCAATTGAACTTTGTGCTAAAGCTTGGAATGAAGTAACTTCTGAAACTATTAGAAACTGTTGGTTAGAGACAGGAATTTTACCTACTTTAGATGATGCCATGGAAATAGAAACAAGTGTTACAAGTGATCAACTCATTCAAGAAGAATATCATGAACTTCAGAGCCTAATTAATGGACTAAGAAATATTGAAGCTTCTGATAGATTGAGTGCAGAGGATTTTATTAGAATTGATAATGAAATTCAAGAGTTTGGAAATGTCGAAATTACTGATGAAGAAATTATTAGTCATGTAAGACCAACAGCTGAGTCTGAGTCAGGAGATGAATTATCAATTGTTAATCAAAGAATTACTACAAAAGAGGCTTTAGAATATTTAAACATTGCCTTTTCATATATTCAAGATCCACCTGAAAATCTTACTTTTGAATTTAAAAACACATTAATTCAATAAAAGCAATTAAAAACCACATATCCAAACATACTGCTTCTAAAAAAAAACAAAGCACACTGGATAGTTGGATTACTAAATAATTATTTTTATAAAATTATCTATATATTATTTATTTATTTTTCTTTTTTTATGTATTTTTATAATTTTTTTTTTAATAAAGTTGTATCACGGGATTTTTGTAAAATTTTGCCGAACTTTTTATATAGTGAAGTTTTTTGTCAAAACCAATTCTTTCTTATATCAAGCGCCGACTGTATTGCTAATGGACATTTTTCATAAACCAAATGGTCCATTATAGAGAGTGAACTGTATATTTACTATACTACAATGAAATACACTATTTCCCATCATTACACTCTTCATTTGCTTTACTTGGTTGTGATTCTATTAAAAAAAATAAGTAATTATGAGTATTGTGAATATTTAATCATAATATTAATAAAAACATATATCATTTGTGTTTTTTACCCACTCATTCGCAAGAGTTATTATTTTTTAAAGGTATTTTCTCAGTAACCTACAAAATACATGTTGGTTTTTTTGGTACTGAAATGAAGAGAAAACCTTGAAATATATATTTATAAATCTTATTTGTAGTTTTTTTATTTTATTAACCTTCAAAGTGAAATAAAACGTGATGTTACTCTCAAATTATTTTGATCATTTCTTATTAAATAAAAATATATGGTCGATCGCTCCACCCTTAATTAGTGATGTTAGCTGGCTAAGAAATTTATCGGCTTAGCCGGCTTGAGCCAATCAAATTCTATTCTCAAAAATAATAAAAAATATTCATTCATTTGTAATGCCGCTAAAAAAGAAAAAGAAAACTAATCCATAAAATAAGCAATAAATTAGTTCCAACACTCGTAGCAAAGAAAATTCTTGGTCTGGTGGGTCATTGCATAACAATATTAACAATGGGTTAAATAACAGTAGTAATATTAATAGTAGTGGTAGTAGTGGTAGTAGCAACATTAATAATTGTATTAGTAGCAGTAGTAATAATAATCACAGCAATGATAATAATAATAGTAATGATAATAATAGTATTAATAATAAATGAAACATTTGATTATGATAAGTTAAATAGTAATAGTATTTGTAGTAATAATAATATTAGAAAATTGTTATTCGCACCCCTCCCGTGACTAAGACAAAGATGAACCAATAAAATCATCACATTTTAAATCCATTCATTGGTCACATTACTACACTTAGTCACGGGAGGGTGCGAATAACAATTCCCTAATATTAATAATAATAATAGTAATAATAATAATAATAATAGTATTGATATTAAAAAAAAAGAAATAGATTGAACCAAAATAATCTTCATAATATACAGTTTTTGAGAGAAAATTATAAACTTTTTGATCAATAAGTTGGTTAATTTTTTTTAATTTTTATATTAATCGATTTTTTATTATGTTTTAATTGAATTTCTCAATAAGAATAAATAATTCATTTGATCAAATGTTAGCTGGCTAGAATTTTTTACCATACAGTGATTTTATTTATTTTTGGATACAAATTTCTGATTGGCCAATTTAAATTTCACGCACAACGTTTAGTAAAATAATAAAAAACCCCGATTTTGAATGAATTTATACAAAGTATGATATTTGTCTACTAAATTATTAGATAAAAAGTTTATTCAAGTTCTTAGCCGGCTAAGGGTTGAACAGCTTAGCCGGCTAAGGTTTTTCTACCAGCTAACATCACTACCCTTAATTATTTATTATTGGCACTTAGTGTTGCACAGGTTTTTTTCTTGACACGAATGATTTTATTTTTTCTTGGAAAATAATTTATTTTTTGACAAAGCCCAAGATGACAAAACGAGAGATTTCTAAAGAAGAAATGTTAATAACTAACCAGAGGCACTATTTTTTATTTGTATTGATATAATGTGGTGTCTTTTGTATTATATAAATATTTTAAATGGAATCAAAATGTGGAGCAGATCTTTCTGGGTAATTATAAGATCCTTATCAACAACAAACGATTGGTATTTTGCTTTTTGTAATCATTTTTAATATATAATTATAATTACAAGATGTTAAGGCAACATACCATTGAAAAAGAAACATTTTGAATATGTGACATTTGATTATTGGAAATTGGCAGGTGTTGAAGCACAGACACCGCCTTGAACTCTTTACAGCCATTCTCACATGTTCCTCGTGTACATAAGGCTAAACCAACCTGCGATCCCCAAGGATACAATGATGCAATTAAATTCCAGGGGGGCAGTATGGCCCTGGAGCTGCATCAAGACCGCATCAATCATCAATGACACTTTCACTAATCTTCCCTCACAGTTAGTACCCAGACCAGAGAAGGCTGCTGGCATGCTGGCTGAAAAGTCGCCTGCAATGACCATACTCTAGGGTAAGGATGGCTCTGTGACCAAGATGTTGTAATTCTGGAGGAATATTATGAGAATCTGCAACTCATTTCAAGTGTAGGAAGTTACAATTCAGAGTGAGATTGGTGATCCTGAAATTGCATTTGGCTCTGATATTAAGAGGAAAGTTGTAAAATAGTGTTTGTTTTGTACTAAATTCTCTGTTTTTTTGATGCTAACCAATTTAATAATTTTGGATAGGGTACTGGATGGGTTTTTGCCCAATCAGTCCTCTGTCCTATAGATTAAAATTATTGCATGATTATATGTATCTTTGTCAGCAATATGGCCAACAAGAAAAAAGTTATAAAATGGTTCAGATTTTGTTTGGTATGTCATAAATTAATCGTTTTCATAAATTTTCTGTTTCTCTTTAATTTTTGTTTGATCAACTGAATTTGTTGTTTTTTAAATGGGGGAGGGTTGTTGGCAAGTAGGCATGACACCAGCAAGACAGAACTCAGGACTCAAAACTCCGAATACAGGAAAAATCCAAAACAGCAACCCAGGTTGTAACCTCCAGAGTTAGAGAGTTGCAGACACCAACTTTATTTTAGAGAGAGGTGATAACACAAAGTAAGCATCATAAATGCCAACTCTCATCAGCAATCAATACCCATATGGTAGCATCCAGCCTGGTCTGAGGGGAGGATAAGAAAAGTTTTGTCCAAAGCCTTCTAACATGTTTTCACCTTGCCTGTGGAAAAAAAATTCATGGTTATGAGGAGGTGTGAAGGCACCTGTTGACTTGTTTGTGACAGGAAATTTTTATTAAATCTAACACCTGTAATCAACATCAGATTTATTATTCATAAGGAACCATAATTTATTTTGTGAACCCCAGAGATCTGGCTAGACAGGCATTATTGAAAGCTTTGTTTATGCATGGCCTTGGTATCATTACTACTTGGGTGGTGTAATTATTTGTTATGTCAATGATGATATCAAATGTATTAAATAATGATCATGACCATCATGAATATTTGATGGATGGAGGCATTCATATACAAGGAAATGATTAAATAGGTAAGTCATGTTTGCTTTATTAAAGATAGATAATTAATTATACAATATATATAATCTATTGGTTCTCTTTTACTGGTTGAATGATGCCAAATTGGGTATTGGCATACTGATAAGTTGATAATATTTTTAGTATTTTTATCATATGGTCCAAAAGCCTATTAGTAAATATTGAAAGCACCAATATTTATCTAAAATTAATAATATTTTTAGTTAATTATTCACTTAATTTAATAAACCAATGGCTCTTTTATTGGTTAAATATTTCTAAAGCTCTTTGTACTAAAATAATATCATAATCTTGAGTAGTAGTTAGTTGAAAAATAATTCGAGTAAAACGAATAAAATAAATAATGAGTAAAAAATAATTCAAATAAAGCGAATAAAATGAAATTTGTATTACGAATAGAAACCATTCATTAATATTAAAAATCAAAAAACAACAATAAATAAACAAACAAATAGATTTTATTGCGAAATAATTAATTTTGTTCTTTTGGGTGTTAATAATGATTGAGTCGACCACACAAGTAGTAGTCAATTTAAACAGCATTGTTTTAAAAAATTTATTCAAAATAATATTATTAAATGATTTTTAATGTTGCAAATTTTTTTCTTGATACATCAATCTCAGTCCAAAATCAACCACATTTATATACTTTAAAAGTTTTTTTATTTCTTTTTTTGATAAATAATAAATTTACCCCTTATTTATTTGTTTTAATAGATTCAAATTTATTGGATCAAAAATGGTATATACACTTTCGGAGAATCAATTACGCGGTAACACACATAATTAATTGAAATTCGATTCTATAGGAATCAAACTTTGCACGCATAATTTATAGTACTAGACCACAAACCACGTTATTACGTTTCTTTGGTTTAACAGGATTGACTATGTAGTTGTGTACTTTATTATGTTAACTCTAAAATAAAAAAATCGGTTTTACTGCTTTAAAAAATAAACAGTAATTCTATCTAAAGTAAATAAATTTATTTGTTTATGCGTTATAATAATTTTGGATTTCCAACAATTGTTTGATTTTTTTAAAAAAAAATATATATAAGAACGGTTGATGCGTTTTATGCAAGATACTTCCTTGTTTGCATTTTTTTGATCAAAATTGGCAAGGGTTTTTATAACAAACTGAACCAACTTAACATCCAGCTCACTGTCATCTTCTTGATCTCTTTTTCTTAGACATTTTTGTTTTTTATTTTTTAAAAAAAAAAAAAAAAAACACGTAAAACAAAATGATTATTATTGGCGCTTGATGTTGTACAAAGATTTTTTACACGATTTTTTTGGAAAACAAATTTATTTTTTGACAGAGTCCAAGGTGACAAAATGTGAGTGATGTGAGTGATATTGTTTGGTATGATATGGTTTGGTTCTGAAGATGTGTTAATAAGTAACCAGAGACACTTTTTTTAAGTTACATTGATGTTTTTTAGTTATTATAAATATATATTATTGAAATCAAAACGCGGGCAGATCTTGCTGGGTAATTATAAGATTCTTTGTGACGATAAATAAATGATTGATATTTCGTATCGTTATTAATATTAATATTATTATAATTAATTACAAGATGTCAGGGCAGCACACCGTTGAAAAAGAAGCATTCTAATGTGATGTTTGATTATCGGAAAATTACAAGTGTTGAAGCACTCATGCTATCTTGAATACCATACAGTCATTCTCACACATTCCTCGTGTATACAAGGCTAATTCGACCAGCCTCGACCACGGATAAAACTGAATTCCAGGGGGTCAGCGCATGGCCCTGGAGTTTACCAATACTCCAAACATTTTTACTAATCTTTTCTCACAGCACCATGCCAGAGAAGGCTGTTGCCATGTTTTGCCGAAAAGTCACTTGCAACAATCCTACCTCTAGGGTAAGTATGACTCTGTGATATGTCACGACTATAGAGGTTGCAGCATTTTGAAGTGTTGTAATATTAGGTACGCATAAGCATCCAGGTCCATCAAAGCAATGAGAATCTACGACTTGTTTCAAGCACAACTCGGAGTAGGGTTGGTGACCCTGAAATTACATTTGGGCTCTGATGTTAGAAGAAAGACTGTAAATAAAATGTTTCGGATTTTGATTGGTATGCTATATATTAATATAAATTAATCATTTTCTGTTTATTTAATTTTTATTTGACCAACCCAATTTGTTATTTTTTAAATGGGGCCTTTGCCCATATAGTCTCCTACAAGTGGTAGTTACCCCTATTGTGATAGTCACTGGAGTCAAGATGAAGGCGTAAAATAAAATAGTTCAGATTTTGATTGGTATGTTATAGATAAATTAATCATTTTCCCAGATTTTCTGTTTCTTTAAGTCTTATTTGACCAACTGAATTTGTTTTTTAAATGGGGTAGGGTTGTTGGTGAGACCAACAAGATAGCAACCCAGGACTCAAAACTCTGAATCCAGGGAAAATCTAAAACAGCAACCCAGGTTTCAACCTCTCAATTGCAGACACTGATTTTATTCTAGAGGGGTATAATACAAAGCAATCATCACACAAACACTGATTCTCATCAACGATCAATGCCCATATGTAACAGCGTGAGAGAAAGATAAGGGAAAGTTTTGTCCAAAGCCTTTCAACGTGTGGGGTACTTCAATTGTGGAAATAATTCCATGGTCAAGTTGTGTGTGAAAGCACGACCACATGTTTATAACAGGAAAATTTTAATTAAATCTGACACTTGTAATCAACATCAGATTTATTATTCATTCTAAGAACCATAATTGATAATTAGAAAAAATAATTTATTTTGTGAGCCCCAGAGATCTGGGTAGACATGTATTATTAAAAATTTCATTCATGCATGGCCTTTGTATTATCATTACTTGGGTGATGCAATTGTTTGTTATGCCAATGATAACATTAAATGTATTGAATAATCATCGTGAATATTTAATGGATGGAGGCGTTCATGATTAAATAGCTAAGTCATGTTTATTTGTTTTGTTTTGTTTATGTATATATGATTAATTATATTTAAAATATATAATAAAAAAATAGCATGGAATCCAAGACTGCACTACTGTGTCAATCAAGTCATCAAGCTGTTATGTTTGTGCATAATTTAAAATTCTTTAGTGCTCCCATCTTTCTTTGCTTATTATTATATATAATGAATGATGCCAAATTGGGTAATGGGAGTGTCAGCAAATATCAGAATCTGATATCTGACTGATATTCTTTAAAAAAATAATCAAGGTATTGGCATACTGATAAGTTAATAATATTCTTAGTGTTTTTTATCATATAGTTTAAAAGCCTATTAGTAAATATTGAAAGCAACAATATTTATCAGGTATTCTTTTAAAATTAATTCTATTTTTTAGTTAATTATTGAATTTAATAAATCAATGGCTCTTTATTGGTTAAATATTTCTAAAGCTCTTTGTGAGGAGCTTTCTTAATTGCAATACTAAAATAATATCATAATCTTGAGTAGTATATATATTTGAATAATTCGAGTAAAAAAAAAAATAATTCGAATAAAATGAATAATACAAATAATTCAAATAAAATGAATAATTCGAATAAAACGAATAAAACGATTAAATGAATAAAACGATTAAACCGAATAATGCGAATGAAACAAATAATGCGAAGAACCATAGAAGCGAACAAAATGAATAAAGCAAATAGTAGTAATTTGAATAAAAGCGAACAAAGCGAATAATTCGAATAAAAGAGAATAAAAACGAATAATTCGAATTTGCATGCACTAATATTAATATTAAAATTAAAAAACAACAATAAATAAACAAACAAATACCTTTTATTGCGAAATAATTAATTTTGTTCTTTTGGCGTTAATGATTGATCTAAGAATGGTTGACGAAATACTTTGCATGGGGAATTATTTCGTCAAACCGTTGTTAATTTCGTTGCATCTGACGAAATGTGACGAAATTGACGAAATTGAAGTTGGCCAATTCAACTGACCAAATTTTCATAACCAATGATCAAAATATGGTTAAATATTGAGTTTATATATATCAGTATAGTGATGTCACCAAAAAAATGATTTAGATTCGGAACCCTTTGTATTATCATTATGATAAGAAAGAATTGAGAATAATCATCATGGTAAATACACAACGTTACTCTACATATTAAATTGCTATATAAAATGCCATGTACTGTATAACACAATTAATAAAATTATTAAAACCCTAGATTCTCAAAAAATGTACTTTGAGCATATGCTTCGATTTTGTTTGAACCTCAAAATTCAGTATGGTATGAACATAGCGTTATGAATACCTTATACTAGCAATAATCCATTGGTTTTAAGGTAGTGCCGTTGGTTTGACGGGCTATTGAAATAGTTTTTTTTTGGCGGAGCAAATAAATTTTTTAGGGTTAATTATCACTCTAGTGATCAATTACACACACACAATAAGATATACATGTAAGCTCATTATGTCGGATGCAACAATCAATTTTTTAAAATAAATAAATGACCGACCTATCGAAGAGTTTGCATGTGTGTGTAGGGTTTAAAGAAGGGCCCAAAAAACAAATCGGTTGATATGGTAATTACATATTACCAGCAATTTTCCCATCACTATCCTTGTCCAAAGTTGATGCATGATGTTAATATATTGGCTGAAATGTTTGCACTATATAAAAACAATCAATATATGTATCTGATTTGATTGGCTAAATCAATTTTCGTCAATTTCGTCAAATTTTGTCATGTCAATATCTCGTCAAAAGATCCTTGGCAATAAATATGAATTTCGTCATGTACAATTCGTCAATTAACTAAATTCAGTAATTTAGTCAACCATTCTTAGAGTCAACCACACAAGTAGTAGTCAATTTAAACGGCATTGCTTTTAGAATTTATTCAAAATAACATTATTAAATGTATAAATTTAATAATTTTAATGTTGCAATTTTTTTTGATAAATCAATTTCAGTCCAAAATCAATCATATTTATGTACTTTAAAGTTTATTTCTTTCTTTTTTGATAAATAATAAATTTTTCCTTTGTTTGTTCTAGTTAATTTATATGGTCTAATATCAGGCCACAAACCACATGGTTAACCCTGTTATTCCGTCAAAATTATTTGGTAAATTTGGTTTAACAGGTGCACTTACTGTTTCTAGAATCAACTTTGGCTTAACAGGGTTGACTATGTAGTTGTTATGTTAATTCTAAAATAAAAGAAATCTGTTTACCTACTTCTATAGCATGATCAATAAATTTTGGATTTCCAATTTTTAAGATCGTCATAAACAATATTCTTATTTTTCCTCAATTAAATTTAATTAAAACTTTGAATATATTTGTAAAGCTAAAGCTAATATATACACACATATATATAAGAATGGTTGATGTTTTTTATGGAATATATTTCTTTGTTTGGTCAAGATTGACAAGGTTTTTTATAACAAACTGAACATAGACTTTCCATCCAAACTTAACTTAATAATTAATAATCATTTATTTGTTTGTTATTAAAACAAGCTTACAACTGAGAGCGTAATGCGAGCTTTTGCCTTTTTATGTATTACACAATCACTTTGCCGTGCTACGCGAGATCAAAAAATTCATTTATTTAAGATCACGTTAACACCAAAGTTAAGTTGGTTTTGGATTGCATCTTCTCCTTAGCAAAAAGCAAAAAAATGACATCATTCAGGCCAAGACAATGGTCTATTTTATTAAAATCGAAACATATGAATAGGACAGCCGTCCCACATTTTTTTTGTAACACTAACATAGAGACATTCCTCTCAGGCCATTTCAGCACATGAAATTCAAGCTTCTACATTCAACCACGACGTTCCTGTCCATCTTTCAAGCAATCAAGATAAAATTCAAGTTTACGAATGTGTACGCTATGTGAGCACATTCAAACCATGAAATCATTTATTGTTATACAACGCTGCGCCAAGTTCTTCGTGTCCTGCAGACCGATGGGAGTTTTATTTCCTGGTAGCCATTGCCACACATGACTTCTTTATCACGTGTATCTGCTTTAAGAAAAAATTTGAAGCAAGTTGTTAACAAACCGAAAATGATCTCAGCCTTAAATTCAAATTTGAATTTATATTCATATATGTGGAAATTTGTTTAACGTGTCCAAATTGCAGGCAAAAGTAAAAATAAATGTCCAAATAATTACATTACTATAAATATTCACACAGTTTTGTCCGCTTGGGTATGTCTTACAGCTTGATGAAAGTGAACAAGGCAAAATTGGAAAGGACCGGTTAAGTTAAGATGATAAAACAAATATCTCTTATCA
This sequence comes from Entrophospora sp. SA101, assembly GCA_958430865.1. Classification (NCBI taxonomy): domain Eukaryota; kingdom Fungi; phylum Glomeromycota; class Glomeromycetes; order Entrophosporales; family Entrophosporaceae; genus Entrophospora; species Entrophospora sp. SA101. Next base: position 165,313 of record CAUDNR010004300.1, on the reverse strand, counting down.
TTCATTTTTACGTCTGGAATTTTAGTCCAGAGTTCAGTGGCATTGGAGTTGTTAGTCAAAAGGTATAGTTTTGACAAACATTCGACTGTCGAAATATATTTGACAAGGTCACTGGATTTGCCGTAATAGTAATGTCTAAATATGTCGAAATGTTGAAAGTCTAAATATTGTCAAAAGCCTAAATTGATGCTGAAATTCTAAATTGATAAAGTCTAAATAATTAATATTAATATTAATAAAACTGACTATTTGCGCCCCAATAATAATATTAGTAAATTTGAGAATGGAGCCAATTTTTTAATAATAATAAATAGTGTATTAGCTGATTGATTTTATATTCACTAAAAATATAAATTGCATTCATTTTTTATCATTGACACAATGTAACTCCAAAATTCAATCTTTATTATAAGTTTGTGATTTTTTTTTGCAAATTATTCCTAAGATTGTTATAAGGGACTAGATTTTATTCAAGAAGTTGCTTTGGTAGCTGAAACTAATGATTTAGAAGAACTTATCAACAATTATCGTTAGACATTTTAACTAAGATAAATGATTTAGCATATAAAATTTATGTTTAATCTTTTTTAATTTTTTATACCAAAACCTTTTACAAGAAAGTTCAATGATTATAAAATTAATGGATTCACTATATCATTTTTTTTAGTAAAATAAATTTTTTTTTGCTGATAAAAACTTATTTTTCTTCGGAAAATTTTTTATTTTTATTTCTGCTATATACTCTTTCCCAGGGTAAGTTTTATAATAATAAAAAGACCACCAATTCCTATAGAAATAGTCAAATAACTGATCTATAAACGTAAATATATATATAAATACATACATATTTATAAAAATGAACCAAATTCAAGTCTAAGTATTTTAAACATAGCTGGCAACTTCTAGCTTCTTAATCTAATAGTTTTATTTTTTATTTTAAATTAGAATTAAATTATAAATGCAATCTGTGTCAACATTATGAAATTATATCTGGTTTTTGGAGTGTTACTATTACAAAAAATAGAAGAGGATGAAGAGGATGGATGAAATTTATTCTAGTTTATCATGAAGCTGTATTTGTTCAAATATTTAACAAGTGTTGATAGGTAATATATATGTGTTTTTAAAGAAGTAGCAAAGAAAATTTTAAATGAATATTTGGGGTTAGAAGAATGTGCCATTAAATATTATTTATGAGAATAATAAAGCTATTTTCTTACATATTGTATATGTACACGATCAGAAGGTAGAGGAGATGTAGAAGGAAATAAAAATTGTAGATGGTAGAGGAAATGAGACAATATGCAATGCAATAAGTTAAACGTTATGTTTAAATAGATTTAGGTAACAATAATAATTTATAATATTCTTCTAATAAAAATTTTTCATCAAATTATACTACATAATTCTTGCTGATTACAATTAGGGTCTTCCTTTATTATTATAATAAGAATTAACAAACTATGCTTCGCGTCACAAACTATATGTCTTGTGTTCACGAATTATGTTTTGAATCACGAATTATTATTATGCCCCGCGTCATGAATTATTGCTTCAGAAGACCTTAGATTTCATATGATTATTACTTGGGGCGTTGATTAAATGCCAAGGTTTTTCTTTATTTACCATTCAACAAAAATTTATTAATTATAATTTGTTGTGCTGATTATAATAAAAAAACATATGCTAAATTAAAAATAAAACATACAGTATATTTTACATAATTGTTCGTTTTTAATAGTTATCCTAGTGAGTTTAGCTATTGCAGAAGGAATGTTATTGTTAACTGTTTGGGTCATGTGAGTTTATAGTGTCATTAATTTGAGATGATCAACTAGGGGAAATTTTTTTAAAAAATAAAATAAATCAGCGGTAATGCTAAATAAAGGTCTAATGCTAGCGTGTTACGAATTAATTAAATCTGCAGATGTAACACGAGCTCATTTAACTATTCGGAAAATTAATAATAAAATTTAAAAATAAAATAAATAACTAAAAATAAATAATAGATAACTAAAAATAATAAGTTAATAATATAAATAATATAGAATAATATGATATTATTCCGGATTTTCGGGGTTATTGATCAGCGAATTAAGGTAAATTCGCATTCCGATGACAAAAGCAAGCAACCGAAAAAGGCAACTTCTAATAATGTATATAAAAAAAAATTATATATGACATGAATGACAGTTCACAATTTCGTAACGGGATGTAAGTATGACAGGGTAGGCCAAGATTAATGCTATTGAACAGCGTTAATAAACTTGTTGGACAACAGCTTTACCAACAATTAGTGTCAAACAGCAATAAAATATACAAATGCATTATTTTATAAAACTAATAAAATAATTATAAACACTTGTAATGATAGAAAAAAATAGTTTCTTTCAACTTGTTAATAGCACTGGTTGAAGAAATTGTATTTATTTTTTTTTGTTTCTTTCATGATAGGTGTTATACTCTTTGTATTATGTTTTTCTTTCTATTTCATCTAATTTATTCAATATATTAAATATATTAAATCAACTTCTTCACCAATGACTTTTCTGGATCACTAATATCCATCAATAATTTTTGAAGTTCGAATTCCCATACAACATCTTGTTTATTTTTCACCAAGAACCTTTCATGATCTAAATCTATAATATATATCCATTTAATATCACTACTACAATCAATCTCTGGAGCTTCATTAGTTGGAGATTCTTCAAGGAGCAAATAACCTAAAGATAATGCCTTTTTTAGACAAAGTCCATCTACAGAAAAAAGTCTTCTTAGTAAGAAGGACCATTTTTCTTCTGAAGAGTCATATGTCTTACACATCCAGGTGTAAAATGCTCCTGAGCTACGCCTAATAATGGCTTCAAGGTTTCCTGTCTCATTATCTTTTATATAGATGGAAGAACGACATAACCAAGATTCAAAATAAGGCTCGTCTTGTATGATGAATGTTCGAAAATTATCTACAAATTCTGGTGCAAGTTCTGGATATATTTCATCGCACACAATAATACTATTTACCAATCTTTCACGTAATTCTTCCAAACTAAATCCTTGAAGTTGTCTAAGAAGAGCTTCTCCTAACCCTTTAGGATATGAGTCCCAATGATTGTGGATTATATAATATACTCCTTTATACAAGAAGCAATATAAACCTCGAGTTCCCATATTTGTATGTTTTTTCCCAATTCAAAATTTATATAAAATAGGTAAAATAAATCTATTGAAAATAAAGCCGTGTAACTAGGAAAAATTTTTCAGATCGTCAAGTGCTAAATAAATATATTTTTTACATTTATTCCTATATAAATATGTAAATGATGATTAGAACAATAAACAACAACAATAATGATTATAGTGATGTTATTAAATATTAGTTAAAATAA
>CAUDNR010004300.1:143892-161914 GCA_958430865.1 Entrophospora sp. SA101 | reverse complement strand
TTCGTCACCCGTAATTAATTACGTAATTACGTTTTTAAAGAGTGAAAGTGGTAATTAATTACGTTAATTACGAATTATGTATTTACGGTAATTAGCTAATTACCATATCATGTATAGTCAAGCCCTTGTTGCCAAACAAAAGCATAATATTAATAGAGTAAATACAAGTCAAGTAAACATTCATTATAAATATCATGACTCTTACCTGCCCAAAAAATTCTACTAGAAAATCATGTGTTTCATTGGGAATAATATTATCCAAATATTCTAGTGATAAAAGGTATTCTTTGTACACATCTTTAGGCAATGTTCTTATAAATGAACCTTTTGGTGTCAGATTCATTATATTAGCAATCGCCAAAGGATCCTTATTGTCCTTCTTGTAGTATTCAAAATTTTCAATAATAACCTTGAAATTCTTGTTGATTGATATTTCTTTACAAATGATTCCCTCAATTTTAACCTAAAAAAAAATATTTTATAATTGCCAGAATAAGAAAACTGTCCATAAATGAAAAAATGTATTTTTAATAACCAACTTCAATATCATCTGATTCTTCACTAGAATCAATCTCTTCAGTAGAATTAATTCCTTCAGTATTTTCATTAGTCTTTTGTTTTTTGGCTATATCAGTTGCTAATTCCACATGCTTTCATTTCTCAATATCAGCTATAAGGTTTAAGCAACTAGCTTCATTCAATGTTCTAGAGTATGCCTGATTTTGCATTATATTCTCAATGAGTCCCGCTTCCTAATCAGTGTTAGAATACAGAAAAAAAGTTTTTTAATCAGATTAACCTATCTGAATGTTGGCCACAGTATTTATTCATTGACTCAATTGGGTTCCAAATTTTGTCAATGGTAAAAAACAATGGTAATTTAATCTTATTTGAAGATGTAATTTACTTACAGATGACAATGTGGAAGTTCCATTATTTTCCTGTAGTTTAGAGATTGGGATTAATATGAAAAGCAATTAATCAATCTAATCAAAGAGAATAAGTCTAATTAAATTATTATTACTTTATCATTTTGATTGTCAAGTATTGGTCGTTTCTTTTTCCAAAAGAATAAATAATAAATCAGAAACTAGAGTAACAACGAGTGGCAGGTAATAACCACCACCACCATCCTTAAAACACTTACCCTTTTTCTTCACCAAGAGCAGTTTGTCTGCTTCTTAAGTTTTACAACACTTTGGTGGCATTTGAAAAAAATATATGAAAAAGAAGTTTGTGATTTGATCAACACGTACACATTAATTATTTGTCATATTGGTTTTTTTTCTGGTAGGACAGATGCGAATTGATTGATTTTTTTTTTTGGAAAAACAATTTATTTTTTGACAGAGTCCAAGGTGACAAAATGTGAGTGTTGTTGTTTGGTTTGGTTTGTGTCTCCTAAAGAAAATGTGTTAATAACTAACCAGAGGTACTTTTTTTTACTTGTATTGATCTGTATGAGGTGTGTATTTTATTTTAGCTTATAAATATTTTAATTGGAATCAAAATGCAGAGCAGATCTTGCTGGGTAATTACAAGATTTTCATTGATAATATTTTGCTTTTAGTAATCGTTAATAATATTAATATTACTATATAATTACAAGAAGATGTCAAGGTGGCATGACTGACTGTTGAAAAAGAAACATTTTGAATATGCAATGTTTGATTATCAGAAATTGGCAGGTGTTGAAGCACGCACGCTAACTTGAACACTTACAGTCATTCTCTCATCTTCCTTGTGTACATAAGGCTAACCTGACTTGATCCCCTGATGATACAATGGTGCTACCAAATTCCAGGGGGGAGGTAGCAATGCCCTGGAATTCACTGAGACTGCATCAATCGTCAATGATGCTTTTCACTAATCTTCCCAGACCAGAGAAGGCCACTGACATGCTGGCTGAAAAGTTGCTTGCAATGATCCTACTCTAGGGTAAGGATGGCTCTGTGTCCAAGTTGCAACTCTGCTGATGAATTGTAGTTCCATGTAAATATCTAGATCGATCTAAGCAAAGAGAATCTGCAGCTTGTTTCAAGTACCAGGAGGTTACCATTCAGAGCAGGATTTGTGGCCCTGAAATTGCATTTGGAGTCTGATGTTAAGAGGAAAGTTGTAAAATAGTGTTTGTTTTGTATAATCACTTTCATAAATTCTCTGTTTCTCTGATACTAACCAATTTAATAATTATGGGTAGGGGACTGAATGGGGTTTTTGCCCAATCAGTCCCCTGTTGTATAGATTAAAATTATTGCATGATTATATACATCTTTGTCAGCAATATGGCCAACAACAAAAAGTCATAAAATGGATCAGATTTTGGTATGTTATGTTGCAAGTTAATCATATTCCCATAAATTTTCTGCATTTCTTTAATTTTTATTTGACCAACTGAACTTGTTATTTAAATCAACTTTATCCTAGTGAGAGAGGGTGATAACACAAAGTAAGCACCAGCCATCAGTGATTAATGCCCATATGGTAACAGCCAAGCCTGGTCTGAGGAAAAGATAAGGGAATGTATTGTCCAAAACCTTCCAATTTGTTCAAGTCACTTTCACCTGTGGAAAAAATTCCATGGTGCTGGATTGATGCTTTGCATGGCGCTTGCATGTTTGTGATAGGAAATTTCAATTAAATCTGACACCTGCAATCAACATCAGATTTATTATTCATAAGGAACCATAATTGATAATCATGAAGAATAATTTATTATTGTGAATCCTAGAGATCTGGGTAGACAGGCATTATTAAAAGTTTCATTCATTCATGGTCTTGGTATTATTACTACCTGGGTGATGCAATTGTTTGTTATGTCAATTGTAATATCAAATGTATTGCATAATAATCATGACCATCATGAATATTTGATGGATGGAGGCATTCATATACAAGGAAATGATTAAATAGGTAAGTCATGTTTGCTTTATTAAAGATAGATAATTAATTATACAATATATATAATCTATTGGTTCTCTTTTACTGGTTGAATGATGCCAAATTGGGTATTGGCATACTGATAAGTTGATAATATTTTTAGTATTTTTATCATATGGTCCAAAAGCCTATTAGTAAATATTGAAAGCACCAATATTTATCTAAAATTAATAATATTTTTAGTTAATTATTCACTTAATTTAATAAACCAATGGCTCTTTTATTGGTTAAATATTTCTAAAGCTCTTTGTACTAAAATAATATCATAATCTTGAGTAGTAGTTAGTTGAAAAATAATTCGAGTAAAACGAATAAAATAAATAATGAGTAAAAAATAATTCAAATAAAGCGAATAAAATGAAATTTGTATTACGAATAGAAACCATTCATTAATATTAAAAATCAAAAAACAACAATAAATAAACAAACAAATAGATTTTATTGCGAAATAATTAATTTTGTTCTTTTGGGTGTTAATAATGATTGAGTCGACCACACAAGTAGTAGTCAATTTAAACAGCATTGTTTTAAAAAATTTATTCAAAATAATATTATTAAATGATTTTTAATGTTGCAAATTTTTTTCTTGATACATCAATCTCAGTCCAAAATCAACCACATTTATATACTTTAAAAGTTTTTTTATTTCTTTTTTTGATAAATAATAAATTTACCCCTTATTTATTTGTTTTAATAGATTCAAATTTATTGGATCAAAAATGGTATATACACTTTCGGAGAATCAATTACGCGGTAACACACATAATTAATTGAAATTCGATTCTATAGGAATCAAACTTTGCACGCATAATTTATAGTACTAGACCACAAACCACGTTATTACGTTTCTTTGGTTTAACAGGATTGACTATGTAGTTGTGTACTTTATTATGTTAACTCTAAAATAAAAAAATCGGTTTTACTGCTTTAAAAAATAAACAGTAATTCTATCTAAAGTAAATAAATTTATTTGTTTATGCGTTATAATAATTTTGGATTTCCAACAATTGTTTGATTTTTTTAAAAAAAAATATATATAAGAACGGTTGATGCGTTTTATGCAAGATACTTCCTTGTTTGCATTTTTTTGATCAAAATTGGCAAGGGTTTTTATAACAAACTGAACCAACTTAACATCCAGCTCACTGTCATCTTCTTGATCTCTTTTTCTTAGACATTTTTGTTTTTTATTTTTTAAAAAAAAAAAAAAAAAACACGTAAAACAAAATGATTATTATTGGCGCTTGATGTTGTACAAAGATTTTTTACACGATTTTTTTGGAAAACAAATTTATTTTTTGACAGAGTCCAAGGTGACAAAATGTGAGTGATGTGAGTGATATTGTTTGGTATGATATGGTTTGGTTCTGAAGATGTGTTAATAAGTAACCAGAGACACTTTTTTTAAGTTACATTGATGTTTTTTAGTTATTATAAATATATATTATTGAAATCAAAACGCGGGCAGATCTTGCTGGGTAATTATAAGATTCTTTGTGACGATAAATAAATGATTGATATTTCGTATCGTTATTAATATTAATATTATTATAATTAATTACAAGATGTCAGGGCAGCACACCGTTGAAAAAGAAGCATTCTAATGTGATGTTTGATTATCGGAAAATTACAAGTGTTGAAGCACTCATGCTATCTTGAATACCATACAGTCATTCTCACACATTCCTCGTGTATACAAGGCTAATTCGACCAGCCTCGACCACGGATAAAACTGAATTCCAGGGGGTCAGCGCATGGCCCTGGAGTTTACCAATACTCCAAACATTTTTACTAATCTTTTCTCACAGCACCATGCCAGAGAAGGCTGTTGCCATGTTTTGCCGAAAAGTCACTTGCAACAATCCTACCTCTAGGGTAAGTATGACTCTGTGATATGTCACGACTATAGAGGTTGCAGCATTTTGAAGTGTTGTAATATTAGGTACGCATAAGCATCCAGGTCCATCAAAGCAATGAGAATCTACGACTTGTTTCAAGCACAACTCGGAGTAGGGTTGGTGACCCTGAAATTACATTTGGGCTCTGATGTTAGAAGAAAGACTGTAAATAAAATGTTTCGGATTTTGATTGGTATGCTATATATTAATATAAATTAATCATTTTCTGTTTATTTAATTTTTATTTGACCAACCCAATTTGTTATTTTTTAAATGGGGCCTTTGCCCATATAGTCTCCTACAAGTGGTAGTTACCCCTATTGTGATAGTCACTGGAGTCAAGATGAAGGCGTAAAATAAAATAGTTCAGATTTTGATTGGTATGTTATAGATAAATTAATCATTTTCCCAGATTTTCTGTTTCTTTAAGTCTTATTTGACCAACTGAATTTGTTTTTTAAATGGGGTAGGGTTGTTGGTGAGACCAACAAGATAGCAACCCAGGACTCAAAACTCTGAATCCAGGGAAAATCTAAAACAGCAACCCAGGTTTCAACCTCTCAATTGCAGACACTGATTTTATTCTAGAGGGGTATAATACAAAGCAATCATCACACAAACACTGATTCTCATCAACGATCAATGCCCATATGTAACAGCGTGAGAGAAAGATAAGGGAAAGTTTTGTCCAAAGCCTTTCAACGTGTGGGGTACTTCAATTGTGGAAATAATTCCATGGTCAAGTTGTGTGTGAAAGCACGACCACATGTTTATAACAGGAAAATTTTAATTAAATCTGACACTTGTAATCAACATCAGATTTATTATTCATTCTAAGAACCATAATTGATAATTAGAAAAAATAATTTATTTTGTGAGCCCCAGAGATCTGGGTAGACATGTATTATTAAAAATTTCATTCATGCATGGCCTTTGTATTATCATTACTTGGGTGATGCAATTGTTTGTTATGCCAATGATAACATTAAATGTATTGAATAATCATCGTGAATATTTAATGGATGGAGGCGTTCATGATTAAATAGCTAAGTCATGTTTATTTGTTTTGTTTTGTTTATGTATATATGATTAATTATATTTAAAATATATAATAAAAAAATAGCATGGAATCCAAGACTGCACTACTGTGTCAATCAAGTCATCAAGCTGTTATGTTTGTGCATAATTTAAAATTCTTTAGTGCTCCCATCTTTCTTTGCTTATTATTATATATAATGAATGATGCCAAATTGGGTAATGGGAGTGTCAGCAAATATCAGAATCTGATATCTGACTGATATTCTTTAAAAAAATAATCAAGGTATTGGCATACTGATAAGTTAATAATATTCTTAGTGTTTTTTATCATATAGTTTAAAAGCCTATTAGTAAATATTGAAAGCAACAATATTTATCAGGTATTCTTTTAAAATTAATTCTATTTTTTAGTTAATTATTGAATTTAATAAATCAATGGCTCTTTATTGGTTAAATATTTCTAAAGCTCTTTGTGAGGAGCTTTCTTAATTGCAATACTAAAATAATATCATAATCTTGAGTAGTATATATATTTGAATAATTCGAGTAAAAAAAAAAATAATTCGAATAAAATGAATAATACAAATAATTCAAATAAAATGAATAATTCGAATAAAACGAATAAAACGATTAAATGAATAAAACGATTAAACCGAATAATGCGAATGAAACAAATAATGCGAAGAACCATAGAAGCGAACAAAATGAATAAAGCAAATAGTAGTAATTTGAATAAAAGCGAACAAAGCGAATAATTCGAATAAAAGAGAATAAAAACGAATAATTCGAATTTGCATGCACTAATATTAATATTAAAATTAAAAAACAACAATAAATAAACAAACAAATACCTTTTATTGCGAAATAATTAATTTTGTTCTTTTGGCGTTAATGATTGATCTAAGAATGGTTGACGAAATACTTTGCATGGGGAATTATTTCGTCAAACCGTTGTTAATTTCGTTGCATCTGACGAAATGTGACGAAATTGACGAAATTGAAGTTGGCCAATTCAACTGACCAAATTTTCATAACCAATGATCAAAATATGGTTAAATATTGAGTTTATATATATCAGTATAGTGATGTCACCAAAAAAATGATTTAGATTCGGAACCCTTTGTATTATCATTATGATAAGAAAGAATTGAGAATAATCATCATGGTAAATACACAACGTTACTCTACATATTAAATTGCTATATAAAATGCCATGTACTGTATAACACAATTAATAAAATTATTAAAACCCTAGATTCTCAAAAAATGTACTTTGAGCATATGCTTCGATTTTGTTTGAACCTCAAAATTCAGTATGGTATGAACATAGCGTTATGAATACCTTATACTAGCAATAATCCATTGGTTTTAAGGTAGTGCCGTTGGTTTGACGGGCTATTGAAATAGTTTTTTTTTGGCGGAGCAAATAAATTTTTTAGGGTTAATTATCACTCTAGTGATCAATTACACACACACAATAAGATATACATGTAAGCTCATTATGTCGGATGCAACAATCAATTTTTTAAAATAAATAAATGACCGACCTATCGAAGAGTTTGCATGTGTGTGTAGGGTTTAAAGAAGGGCCCAAAAAACAAATCGGTTGATATGGTAATTACATATTACCAGCAATTTTCCCATCACTATCCTTGTCCAAAGTTGATGCATGATGTTAATATATTGGCTGAAATGTTTGCACTATATAAAAACAATCAATATATGTATCTGATTTGATTGGCTAAATCAATTTTCGTCAATTTCGTCAAATTTTGTCATGTCAATATCTCGTCAAAAGATCCTTGGCAATAAATATGAATTTCGTCATGTACAATTCGTCAATTAACTAAATTCAGTAATTTAGTCAACCATTCTTAGAGTCAACCACACAAGTAGTAGTCAATTTAAACGGCATTGCTTTTAGAATTTATTCAAAATAACATTATTAAATGTATAAATTTAATAATTTTAATGTTGCAATTTTTTTTGATAAATCAATTTCAGTCCAAAATCAATCATATTTATGTACTTTAAAGTTTATTTCTTTCTTTTTTGATAAATAATAAATTTTTCCTTTGTTTGTTCTAGTTAATTTATATGGTCTAATATCAGGCCACAAACCACATGGTTAACCCTGTTATTCCGTCAAAATTATTTGGTAAATTTGGTTTAACAGGTGCACTTACTGTTTCTAGAATCAACTTTGGCTTAACAGGGTTGACTATGTAGTTGTTATGTTAATTCTAAAATAAAAGAAATCTGTTTACCTACTTCTATAGCATGATCAATAAATTTTGGATTTCCAATTTTTAAGATCGTCATAAACAATATTCTTATTTTTCCTCAATTAAATTTAATTAAAACTTTGAATATATTTGTAAAGCTAAAGCTAATATATACACACATATATATAAGAATGGTTGATGTTTTTTATGGAATATATTTCTTTGTTTGGTCAAGATTGACAAGGTTTTTTATAACAAACTGAACATAGACTTTCCATCCAAACTTAACTTAATAATTAATAATCATTTATTTGTTTGTTATTAAAACAAGCTTACAACTGAGAGCGTAATGCGAGCTTTTGCCTTTTTATGTATTACACAATCACTTTGCCGTGCTACGCGAGATCAAAAAATTCATTTATTTAAGATCACGTTAACACCAAAGTTAAGTTGGTTTTGGATTGCATCTTCTCCTTAGCAAAAAGCAAAAAAATGACATCATTCAGGCCAAGACAATGGTCTATTTTATTAAAATCGAAACATATGAATAGGACAGCCGTCCCACATTTTTTTTGTAACACTAACATAGAGACATTCCTCTCAGGCCATTTCAGCACATGAAATTCAAGCTTCTACATTCAACCACGACGTTCCTGTCCATCTTTCAAGCAATCAAGATAAAATTCAAGTTTACGAATGTGTACGCTATGTGAGCACATTCAAACCATGAAATCATTTATTGTTATACAACGCTGCGCCAAGTTCTTCGTGTCCTGCAGACCGATGGGAGTTTTATTTCCTGGTAGCCATTGCCACACATGACTTCTTTATCACGTGTATCTGCTTTAAGAAAAAATTTGAAGCAAGTTGTTAACAAACCGAAAATGATCTCAGCCTTAAATTCAAATTTGAATTTATATTCATATATGTGGAAATTTGTTTAACGTGTCCAAATTGCAGGCAAAAGTAAAAATAAATGTCCAAATAATTACATTACTATAAATATTCACACAGTTTTGTCCGCTTGGGTATGTCTTACAGCTTGATGAAAGTGAACAAGGCAAAATTGGAAAGGACCGGTTAAGTTAAGATGATAAAACAAATATCTCTTATCATTCATTTTTACGTCTGGAATTTTAGTCCAGAGTTCAGTGGCATTGGAGTTGTTAGTCAAAAGGTATAGTTTTGACAAACATTCGACTGTCGAAATATATTTGACAAGGTCACTGGATTTGCCGTAATAGTAATGTCTAAATATGTCGAAATGTTGAAAGTCTAAATATTGTCAAAAGCCTAAATTGATGCTGAAATTCTAAATTGATAAAGTCTAAATAATTAATATTAATATTAATAAAACTGACTATTTGCGCCCCAATAATAATATTAGTAAATTTGAGAATGGAGCCAATTTTTTAATAATAATAAATAGTGTATTAGCTGATTGATTTTATATTCACTAAAAATATAAATTGCATTCATTTTTTATCATTGACACAATGTAACTCCAAAATTCAATCTTTATTATAAGTTTGTGATTTTTTTTTGCAAATTATTCCTAAGATTGTTATAAGGGACTAGATTTTATTCAAGAAGTTGCTTTGGTAGCTGAAACTAATGATTTAGAAGAACTTATCAACAATTATCGTTAGACATTTTAACTAAGATAAATGATTTAGCATATAAAATTTATGTTTAATCTTTTTTAATTTTTTATACCAAAACCTTTTACAAGAAAGTTCAATGATTATAAAATTAATGGATTCACTATATCATTTTTTTTAGTAAAATAAATTTTTTTTTGCTGATAAAAACTTATTTTTCTTCGGAAAATTTTTTATTTTTATTTCTGCTATATACTCTTTCCCAGGGTAAGTTTTATAATAATAAAAAGACCACCAATTCCTATAGAAATAGTCAAATAACTGATCTATAAACGTAAATATATATATAAATACATACATATTTATAAAAATGAACCAAATTCAAGTCTAAGTATTTTAAACATAGCTGGCAACTTCTAGCTTCTTAATCTAATAGTTTTATTTTTTATTTTAAATTAGAATTAAATTATAAATGCAATCTGTGTCAACATTATGAAATTATATCTGGTTTTTGGAGTGTTACTATTACAAAAAATAGAAGAGGATGAAGAGGATGGATGAAATTTATTCTAGTTTATCATGAAGCTGTATTTGTTCAAATATTTAACAAGTGTTGATAGGTAATATATATGTGTTTTTAAAGAAGTAGCAAAGAAAATTTTAAATGAATATTTGGGGTTAGAAGAATGTGCCATTAAATATTATTTATGAGAATAATAAAGCTATTTTCTTACATATTGTATATGTACACGATCAGAAGGTAGAGGAGATGTAGAAGGAAATAAAAATTGTAGATGGTAAAGGAAATGAGACAATATGCAATGCAATAAGTTGAACGTTATGTTTAAATAGATTTAGGTAACAATAATATTCTTCTAATAAAAATTCTTCATCAAATTATACTAATTATACTTAATGATTATTACTATAGGATAAAATACATAATCCTTGCTGATTACAATTAGGGTTTTCCTTCATTATTATAATAATAACTAACAAACTATGCTTCGCGTCACAAACCATATGTCTTGTGTCATGAATCACGAATTATTATTATGCCCTGCGTCATGAATTATTGCTTCAGAAGTAGAGGCCTGCAACGGGCCGGGTCCCGCAATTTTACCCAGACCATACCCGGATTGCGGTACGGGTTTGGACGGCTGTAGTATATTTTTATTGGGTACGGGTTTGGATATGGGTCTGAATATGAATGGGTGCGGGTTTGAATAACCCGGATGTTTGCGCAACCTGAAAATTATTGTATTTCTAAAAATTAGAAATGAAATTCAAATTAACCAATCAGAATTTTGTATCCAAATTTTTATCATTTTACACGCGTGAATTTTGAAAAATAATAAATATATATGAAATATAACAACAATAATATTTTTTAATTTTTTTAAAATAATAATAATATTTTATATATATATACATTTAATAATAATTTAGTAATATCCCATTAATTTTGATATAATAATCTACCATGTCAGATACATTGACTATTGATCAAATAAAATCTAAATTGAGAGTAGGAGAACTATTTTTAAAAGAGAAGCAAGGATGAAGAAGTGATGTTTGGGATAAGTTTGCTGAACTAGTTGACTTGGATGACAAGATGATTGGGTATGTTGTTTGTAGGAATTGTGACTATATAACTAAATATAATTATAAACTAGGAACCTCAAATTTACAAAGACATAGGTGTTGCAACTTAGATAATCAATCAAAAATTACTTCATTTTTGCAAAAAAATGAAGCACCAGCTAATGTTAAAGAATTAATAAAAAAAAAATCAATAAATTTTGTCTGTCGTGATTTAAGACCATTTGAAATAGTGTCTGGTAAAGGTTTTCAAGAATTTGCTCAAGAATTAGTTAACATTGGTTCAGTATATGGTCCTTTATCTATTGATGAATTATTACCAAATCCTACAACAATCTCACATAATATAGTAAAAATGGCAGAATCAATCAAGTCAAATTTAGGCACTAAATTAATTGAAATATTTAAAAAAAATAGGTGTTGCATTTACTACTGATTGCTGGACAGATGACTATAGAAAGATCAGTTATATATCTTTGACAGTACATTACATAGATGGTTGGATTTTAAAAGAACAAATATTAGCAGTTTCAAAATTTTCAGATACTAGTCATACAGCAGAAAATATTAAAAATAATATTTTTGGTATTTTGAAAAAATATAATTTATCACCAGAAATTAATATGACAAAATACACATTTGTTACAGATTCTGCTGCTAATTTTGTTGCAGCATTTAGAAACCATCATTTTACACGCGTGAATTTTGAAAAATAATAAATATATATGAAATATAACAACAATAATATTTTTTAATTTTTTTAAAATAATAATAATATTTTATATATATATACATTTAATAATAATTTAGTAATATCCCATTAATTTTGATATAATAATCTACCATGTCAGATACATTGACTATTGATCAAATAAAATCTAAATTGAGAGTAGGAGAACTATTTTTAAAAGAGAAGCAAGGATGAAGAAGTGATGTTTGGGATAAGTTTGCTGAACTAGTTGACTTGGATGACAAGATGATTGGGTATGTTGTTTGTAGGAATTGTGACTATATAACTAAATATAATTATAAACTAGGAACCTCAAATTTACAAAGACATAGGTGTTGCAACTTAGATAATCAATCAAAAATTACTTCATTTTTGCAAAAAAATGAAGCACCAGCTAATGTTAAAGAATTAATAAAAAAAAAATCAATAAATTTTGTCTGTCGTGATTTAAGACCATTTGAAATAGTGTCTGGTAAAGGTTTTCAAGAATTTGCTCAAGAATTAGTTAACATTGGTTCAGTATATGGTCCTTTATCTATTGATGAATTATTACCAAATCCTACAACAATCTCACATAATATAGTAAAAATGGCAGAATCAATCAAGTCAAATTTAGGCACTAAATTAATTGAAATATTTAAAAAAAATAGGTGTTGCATTTACTACTGATTGCTGGACAGATGACTATAGAAAGATCAGTTATATATCTTTGACAGTACATTACATAGATGGTTGGATTTTAAAAGAACAAATATTAGCAGTTTCAAAATTTTCAGATACTAGTCATACAGCAGAAAATATTAAAAATAATATTTTTGGTATTTTGAAAAAATATAATTTATCACCAGAAATTAATATGACAAAATACACATTTGTTACAGATTCTGCTGCTAATTTTGTTGCAGCATTTAGAAACCATGGTCACTTGCCTTGTATATCTCATAGGTATATATTTTATTATAATGTTTTTTATAAATTTTTTTAATAAAAATTAAAATTAAATTTTTATTATTTTAGAATTAATACTGTATTGGAAACTTCTTTTAAAGAGAATAATTTTTTGCTGTTTCCTTCTATTATTCAAACTATTAAAGGATGTAAATCATTGGTAACATACTTCAAACAAAGTTCTTTATATTGTAGATTGGAAAAATTACTTAAGCAAGAATCAGAAAGTAGATGGAATAGCAAACTAGAAATGTTAGAATCAATTTCAGATCAATTTGAAATGATATATGATCTTTTGACTGAGAAAGATCAATTAGAAAGAGTTGAAATTATTGATATTACTATTGTAGAAATATTAATTAATTTTCTGAAAAAATTTTGTGAAGCTATTGAATGTTTAGAGGCATCAAAATATCCAACAATTCATCTTGTACTTCCTTGGTATAAAACTCTTTTAATTCATTGTCAGATATCTTCATCAGATGATGAAATTTTAAAACAAATCAAACTGGTAGCTAATCAAAAAATAATAGATAAAATTAAAATTCATGATTTATATAAATTAGCTTTATTCTTTGATCCTCAGATGAAGCAGTTGAAAATTTTGGAATCTTATGATGCTGAATGGGTAAAAAATGAAATAAGACACCAGTATGAGATTCTTTCATTTCAACTTGCTAGTGATAAAAATAATGATGATGGTAGTGGTGAAGATGATAGACCTATTAAAAGAAAAAAAAAATCTAATGTTGATTTAACAGATTTTAGTCAGTTTTATGATTCAGATAATGATGAAACTGAAGAAAATGAAATTGAAAAATATTTGTCTTCAAAAGTACAAAAGGAATTGGATTTAAACATTTTAGAATGGTGGAAAGCTCATCAAGATCATTATCCAAAACTATCAATATTATGTTCTTATTATTTATCAATTCCTGCCTCCAGTGCACCCAGTGAAAGGGAGTTCAGTGCAGCTGGTTTAACAATAAATGAAACCCGATCAAATTTAAGACCAGAAACAGTTGATAGTATTCTTGTTTTACATAGTGTTTTCAATAGTAATTCTTAATTTAAAATTTTTATTATTGTACTTTTTATATTTTTTTAAATAAAAAAAGATATAACTCAAATGAGCACTTGGCTAAACTGACTAAACTATTTAGTCATATTTTAAGTCGAGTTTAGTCAAGATGATTATTACTAAATTAAGTTTTAACCCCTTTATGCTGCCAGCCCTGATTATGATATGTTATGGGTACAGGATGTTTGTCATAGATTGTATGTATATTTTACATGTTATTATTTAGTATTACTCAAACATATTCAATTGAATCATTTGTCAATCCTTTAATCCCAAAAGCATTTGATGATCTGAATGATAAGATTAGGTTCCAAATGTAGTTATTATGATGCCATGTATAATTTCATTTATGTCTGATATAATGAATTTTTGATTTACCAAATACAATGTTTATTCAGTGTGGAGATAGAAAGTACCTTCTGCAAGCAGCACCAAAACCAAACAAGAGGCCAATAGGGTTTGTATTCACGAATACTGTAAGAAGGTCACACATGGTCACACATCATTAAAATCAAGTGTTTTTATGCTGTTTTAATAGTGTGTAACCACCTTAACAGTATTCATGGTATATGTGAATACAAACCCTAGAGGCCAAAAGCCTCAAGTTAGTCTTGGATCAAAATATGACAGTATCCTAAAGATTTATATGAACACAACTGAAATGGAAATTGCATTTTTAGAAATGTTAGGAAATGCAATAGATGTAGATCTTATGAAGATATGGAAAAATTATTCAAAGGCTTGTATTCATGTGTTTCGAAGATTTTACACAGTAAAGCTCACAGAATCTGTTTATCTTTGTAGCAATGTATATATTAATGTTTTACCGATATCGGTATCACTTAAAACATAATGCAACAGAAGAACAACTCCTATGTGTTCGAAGCTTTGGTGTGCTTGTGTACCATACATAGCATTTGTGTTTTATTTGTTATTGATTCAGTTGTTTATCATATTTTGTTTTATATTTTAGAGCATGAGACAACAATATATACAATGCACCATGCTAAAGGTGGCTTGCATATAGTAGATATTTTACAATTCCAGATAACAAGGACCAAGTGTATGTGATAGATGAAATCATAAAAAAAGTGTATTTTTTCAAGCACAAGTTTTGATGATTCCTTTTTATAACGTGATTGTTGATCTAATTTTATATTTGACATTATAGAGTAGGGTTGTTGTATGTGAAATTGAAATATTATAGAGTGGGGTGAAATTCTGAA
Source organism: Entrophospora sp. SA101 (assembly GCA_958430865.1). NCBI lineage: Eukaryota > Fungi > Glomeromycota > Glomeromycetes > Entrophosporales > Entrophosporaceae > Entrophospora > Entrophospora sp. SA101. The sequence goes on along the minus strand of CAUDNR010004300.1, from coordinate 146,625 downwards.
TGGCTAATTTGAATTTCACGTATGTAAATTTGAACTTCACATATGTGAATTGCGAATTCACATAATTTCATTTTCACGTACAACAGGGTCATGGATTATTACTTGAAATGTCACGAAAAACGAAGCATCACCATCCAAAAGATCAACACGAACTATATGCAACAAATTATTATATAAATCATCAGTATACTAATTAATGAAATAATATTTATTGCTTTAGCCATATTAAGTACAATAAGAGAAAAATAATATTTCTAACATAAAGATCAATCATTGTTTTGATTTAATTAAAAATTAGATAACATAATTTAGTAACATACACTAGTTATATACTATTATTATTACTATTACTAAACTTGTTCAGATTAAAACTATTCGATTTGGAGTATTATTTAGAGTGTTAATATTAATATTAATTAATATGTTGAAATAGTATTTGGCATTCTTAAAAGTAATATATATAAAAATATAAATAATATTCTAGTACACTCAAAATATGATCTTTCTCTATTTTATTCATTTTGTTAGAAAATTATAGATTGGGATTTATTATGTTGTGCGTCATATTATGTATTAAAATTTCTATTTCTATTGGTGTTAAAAATAATAATTCAAAAAAATTTGGTCTAAACTCACTTTGTATAAGCTCGATATTTACCTAAGTTGAGTATTTTCTTATTTTCCATCAATTCATTATATTCAGGTTCAATGTAAAATAAAAATTTTTTTTTTCATATAATGGTAATTTTAAACTAAATTTTCTTCACTTATCATTCATTCCTATCATATACTACAAGATCACTAACATTTATGACATAATTGTGATCCTATTCTAAAACATGTAAATTCTCTTTGTTCTTTGCTAGACAAATTTTTTGTAAGAATCTCCATTCATAACTTCTGGAAGGTAGTGTTCCCATATTCACACCAGATAGTTTACTTATGATCTTTTCTTAGAATACACGAATACACACTCTTTGCCCCAGCATTTAATTATTCTATTTTAAAACAATATAAATTATTATGTTACACGATATTTCACACCATGCCTTACAAAGTATTTAAAAGTTGAATCCCAAAAAACATCTCAAGGCTGCGTATCCCTCTACAAACAAATGAATTGGCCATATGGGCCAATTTTTGTTATGTAATACACGTTAATGGTTTTTTTTTTTCAGTATTTGAAAATAACGTTTTGTTTTAATAAAAAATGGTTATTGCAAATCTTCTTCGAAGAAAAAAACTAAGTTTAGAGTTTTAAAAGATGCTGTTAAAATTTTAAATATATTACTTTGAAACAATAAATTTGTACTACGACAACAATTGGCGCATGTGCATAATAATATAATAATAACAAATTTACTATTACTATTACTATTACATTCTTATTATTATTGACGTTTTTTTAATTCATTAAAGGTGGAAGGGGTAATGAAAGTAACATGTCGATTGACAGATATTTTTCACATGACTTTTTATTTTTTTAATAGAACATTGATCGGCGAACCATGTGAAAAAATCGGTTAAATTTTTTTAAAATTAAAAAAAAAATCTTTCCCTTAGCTCTCTCAAATTCAAAAACTTAACAAAAGAATTCTTTAAATTTGTGTATATATATAATATAATAAATAAATAATGAATCCCAATAAAGCTGCAGAAATTTTTCCTGGTAAAAGAATATTTTTAATTTCTCAAAAAATTATCTTTCCTAAATGTCTTTTGTCTAATAATTAAAAAACACCAATAATAATAGAAATTCTTGGTGACCTTCTATCATATACTGAGTCAAGATATAAACGTGTACTTGAATTGTATTTCACTGAAGATGCAAAATTGACACATCCACTTTTAAATGTTGAGGGTACACATAATATTCGTAAAGTATATAGAGTATGGACCTCTTTAAATGCTCAAGAACCTGAAATTAAAGAATATCCAATCTTCAAGTAAGTCTCTTATTTTTTCTAATACTCATATAAAAACGAACAAACAACGAATTGTTCCTTACATCTACACATATATACATCCTTTTTATTTCATAAATATTTAGTGGCGATACCGCCATAATTCATTTAGTTCAACATTTACGTCCAAGAATCCTTCCATTTATTCATTTCGAGGTTCCTTCAGTGACCATACTTAGACTTCGTGAAGATGTAAAAACTGGATTATTATATATTTATAGACAAGAGGATGATTGGACGCTTGAAGGTCTTATTCAAAGTGTCCCGATTATTAATTGGTGGTATGAGAAAGTGGTTCGTGTTGTTATTGGTGGATTGATTGCATGTACTGGTGGACTCATATCCGCTGCAAATTCTGCCACTTCTCGATTAACCATTAGAGCAAGTGAATTCAGAAATACTACCGTATCACAAGGTCAATCTAGAGCTTTATCCATGGCTTACGCTTTAACTGATAGTGTAAAATCTCAATTCCAATTTGCTCAAGAGAGTGTATTAAATCAATATGATAAAGTTCGTGGAGTTGAAAAAGATACTTATATCAATGGGTCAAAAGATCTTGAATTGGAGTATGATGATGATTATGATAATGATTTAGAATAGAGTTTTTAATTTAATTAATTAATTAATACTTTTAATATTGTTTTTTAATTTTAATTTTTTCCAATATAATTAACATTCTCAATATGACAGGTCCCCGAAATTTAGAGACATTTTTAATTAGTACAAGTATCTCGATATTATTAATTAGTATTGAACATTTACCTAC
>CAUDNR010004300.1:87871-143882 GCA_958430865.1 Entrophospora sp. SA101 | reverse complement strand
TTCTATTTTTTGTAATAGTAACACTCCAAAAACCAGATATAATTTCATAATGTTGACACAGATTGCATTTATAATTTAATTCTAATTTAAAATAAAAAATAAAACTATTAGATTAAGAAGCTAGAAGTTGCCAGCTATGTTTAAAATACTTAGACTTGAATTTGGTTCATTTTTATAAATATGTATGTATTTATATATATATTTACGTTTATAGATCAGTTATTTGACTATTTCTATAGGAATTGGTGGTCTTTTTATTATTATAAAACTTACCCTGGGAAAGAGTATATAGCAGAAATAAAAATAAAAAATTTTCCGAAGAAAAATAAGTTTTTATCAGCAAAAAAAAATTTATTTTACTAAAAAAAATGATATAGTGAATCCATTAATTTTATAATCATTGAACTTTCTTGTAAAAGGTTTTGGTATAAAAAATTAAAAAAGATTAAACATAAATTTTATATGCTAAATCATTTATCTTAGTTAAAATGTCTAACGATAATTGTTGATAAGTTCTTCTAAATCATTAGTTTCAGCTACCAAAGCAACTTCTTGAATAAAATCTAGTCCCTTATAACAATCTTAGGAATAATTTGCAAAAAAAAATCACAAACTTATAATAAAGATTGAATTTTGGAGTTACATTGTGTCAATGATAAAAAATGAATGCAATTTATATTTTTAGTGAATATAAAATCAATCAGCTAATACACTATTTATTATTATTAAAAAATTGGCTCCATTCTCAAATTTACTAATATTATTATTGGGGCGCAAATAGTCAGTTTTATTAATATTAATATTAATTATTTAGACTTTATCAATTTAGAATTTCAGCATCAATTTAGGCTTTTGACAATATTTAGACTTTCAACATTTCGACATATTTAGACATTACTATTACGGCAAATCCAGTGACCTTGTCAAATATATTTCGACAGTCGAATGTTTGTCAAAACTATACCTTTTGACTAACAACTCCAATGCCACTGAACTCTGGACTAAAATTCCAGACGTAAAAATGAATGATAAGAGATATTTGTTTTATCATCTTAACTTAACCGGTCCTTTCCAATTTTGCCTTGTTCACTTTCATCAAGCTGTAAGACATACCCAAGCGGACAAAACTGTGTGAATATTTATAGTAATGTAATTATTTGGACATTTATTTTTACTTTTGCCTGCAATTTGGACACGTTAAACAAATTTCCACATATATGAATATAAATTCAAATTTGAATTTAAGGCTGAGATCATTTTCGGTTTGTTAACAACTTGCTTCAAATTTTTTCTTAAAGCAGATACACGTGATAAAGAAGTCATGTGTGGCAATGGCTACCAGGAAATAAAACTCCCATCGGTCTGCAGGACACGAAGAACTTGGCGCAGCGTTGTATAACAATAAATGATTTCATGGTTTGAATGTGCTCACATAGCGTACACATTCGTAAACTTGAATTTTATCTTGATTGCTTGAAAGATGGACAGGAACGTCGTGGTTGAATGTAGAAGCTTGAATTTCATGTGCTGAAATGGCCTGAGAGGAATGTCTCTATGTTAGTGTTACAAAAAAAATGTGGGACGGCTGTCCTATTCATATGTTTCGATTTTAATAAAATAGACCATTGTCTTGGCCTGAATGATGTCATTTTTTTGCTTTTTGCTAAGGAGAAGATGCAATCCAAAACCAACTTAACTTTGGTGTTAACGTGATCTTAAATAAATGAATTTTTTGATCTCGCGTAGCACGGCAAAGTGATTGTGTAATACATAAAAAGGCAAAAGCTCGCATTACGCTCTCAGTTGTAAGCTTGTTTTAATAACAAACAAATAAATGATTATTAATTATTAAGTTAAGTTTGGATGGAAAGTCTATGTTCAGTTTGTTATAAAAAACCTTGTCAATCTTGACCAAACAAAGAAATATATTCCATAAAAAACATCAACCATTCTTATATATATGTGTGTATATATTAGCTTTAGCTTTACAAATATATTCAAAGTTTTAATTAAATTTAATTGAGGAAAAATAAGAATATTGTTTATGACGATCTTAAAAATTGGAAATCCAAAATTTATTGATCATGCTATAGAAGTAGGTAAACAGATTTCTTTTATTTTAGAATTAACATAACAACTACATAGTCAACCCTGTTAAGCCAAAGTTGATTCTAGAAACAGTAAGTGCACCTGTTAAACCAAATTTACCAAATAATTTTGACGGAATAACAGGGTTAACCATGTGGTTTGTGGCCTGATATTAGACCATATAAATTAACTAGAACAAACAAAGGAAAAATTTATTATTTATCAAAAAAGAAAGAAATAAACTTTAAAGTACATAAATATGATTGATTTTGGACTGAAATTGATTTATCAAAAAAAATTGCAACATTAAAATTATTAAATTTATACATTTAATAATGTTATTTTGAATAAATTCTAAAAGCAATGCCGTTTAAATTGACTACTACTTGTGTGGTTGACTCTAAGAATGGTTGACTAAATTACTGAATTTAGTTAATTGACGAATTGTACATGACGAAATTCATATTTATTGCCAAGGATCTTTTGACGAGATATTGACATGACAAAATTTGACGAAATTGACGAAAATTGATTTAGCCAATCAAATCAGATACATATATTGATTGTTTTTATATAGTGCAAACATTTCAGCCAATATATTAACATCATGCATCAACTTTGGACAAGGATAGTGATGGGAAAATTGCTGGTAATATGTAATTACCATATCAACCGATTTGTTTTTTGGGCCCTTCTTTAAACCCTACACACACATGCAAACTCTTCGATAGGTCGGTCATTTATTTATTTTAAAAAATTGATTGTTGCATCCGACATAATGAGCTTACATGTATATCTTATTGTGTGTGTGTAATTGATCACTAGAGTGATAATTAACCCTAAAAAATTTATTTGCTCCGCCAAAAAAAAACTATTTCAATAGCCCGTCAAACCAACGGCACTACCTTAAAACCAATGGATTATTGCTAGTATAAGGTATTCATAACGCTATGTTCATACCATACTGAATTTTGAGGTTCAAACAAAATCGAAGCATATGCTCAAAGTACATTTTTTGAGAATCTAGGGTTTTAATAATTTTATTAATTGTGTTATACAGTACATGGCATTTTATATAGCAATTTAATATGTAGAGTAACGTTGTGTATTTACCATGATGATTATTCTCAATTCTTTCTTATCATAATGATAATACAAAGGGTTCCGAATCTAAATCATTTTTTTGGTGACATCACTATACTGATATATATAAACTCAATATTTAACCATATTTTGATCATTGGTTATGAAAATTTGGTCAGTTGAATTGGCCAACTTCAATTTCGTCAATTTCGTCACATTTCGTCAGATGCAACGAAATTAACAACGGTTTGACGAAATAATTCCCCATGCAAAGTATTTCGTCAACCATTCTTAGATCAATCATTAACGCCAAAAGAACAAAATTAATTATTTCGCAATAAAAGGTATTTGTTTGTTTATTTATTGTTGTTTTTTAATTTTAATATTAATATTAGTGCATGCAAATTCGAATTATTCGTTTTTATTCTCTTTTATTCGAATTATTCGCTTTGTTCGCTTTTATTCAAATTACTACTATTTGCTTTATTCATTTTGTTCGCTTCTATGGTTCTTCGCATTATTTGTTTCATTCGCATTATTCGGTTTAATCGTTTTATTCATTTAATCGTTTTATTCGTTTTATTCGAATTATTCATTTTATTTGAATTATTTGTATTATTCATTTTATTCGAATTATTTTTTTTTTTACTCGAATTATTCAAATATATATACTACTCAAGATTATGATATTATTTTAGTATTGCAATTAAGAAAGCTCCTCACAAAGAGCTTTAGAAATATTTAACCAATAAAGAGCCATTGATTTATTAAATTCAATAATTAACTAAAAAATAGAATTAATTTTAAAAGAATACCTGATAAATATTGTTGCTTTCAATATTTACTAATAGGCTTTTAAACTATATGATAAAAAACACTAAGAATATTATTAACTTATCAGTATGCCAATACCTTGATTATTTTTTTAAAGAATATCAGTCAGATATCAGATTCTGATATTTGCTGACACTCCCATTACCCAATTTGGCATCATTCATTATATATAATAATAAGCAAAGAAAGATGGGAGCACTAAAGAATTTTAAATTATGCACAAACATAACAGCTTGATGACTTGATTGACACAGTAGTGCAGTCTTGGATTCCATGCTATTTTTTTATTATATATTTTAAATATAATTAATCATATATACATAAACAAAACAAAACAAATAAACATGACTTAGCTATTTAATCATGAACGCCTCCATCCATTAAATATTCACGATGATTATTCAATACATTTAATGTTATCATTGGCATAACAAACAATTGCATCACCCAAGTAATGATAATACAAAGGCCATGCATGAATGAAATTTTTAATAATACATGTCTACCCAGATCTCTGGGGCTCACAAAATAAATTATTTTTTCTAATTATCAATTATGGTTCTTAGAATGAATAATAAATCTGATGTTGATTACAAGTGTCAGATTTAATTAAAATTTTCCTGTTATAAACATGTGGTCGTGCTTTCACACACAACTTGACCATGGAATTATTTCCACAATTGAAGTACCCCACACGTTGAAAGGCTTTGGACAAAACTTTCCCTTATCTTTCTCTCACGCTGTTACATATGGGCATTGATCGTTGATGAGAATCAGTGTTTGTGTGATGATTGCTTTGTATTATACCCCTCTAGAATAAAATCAGTGTCTGCAATTGAGAGGTTGAAACCTGGGTTGCTGTTTTAGATTTTCCCTGGATTCAGAGTTTTGAGTCCTGGGTTGCTATCTTGTTGGTCTCACCAACAACCCTACCCCATTTAAAAAACAAATTCAGTTGGTCAAATAAGACTTAAAGAAACAGAAAATCTGGGAAAATGATTAATTTATCTATAACATACCAATCAAAATCTGAACTATTTTATTTTACGCCTTCATCTTGACTCCAGTGACTATCACAATAGGGGTAACTACCACTTGTAGGAGACTATATGGGCAAAGGCCCCATTTAAAAAATAACAAATTGGGTTGGTCAAATAAAAATTAAATAAACAGAAAATGATTAATTTATATTAATATATAGCATACCAATCAAAATCCGAAACATTTTATTTACAGTCTTTCTTCTGCGCTGACCCCCTGGAATTCAGTTTTATCCGTGGTCGAGGCTGGTCGAATTAGCCTTGTATACACGAGGAATGTGTGAGAATGACTGTATGGTATTCAAGATAGCATGAGTGCTTCAACACTTGTAATTTTCCGATAATCAAACATCACATTAGAATGCTTCTTTTTCAACGGTGTGCTGCCCTGACATCTTGTAATTAATTATAATAATATTAATATTAATAACGATACGAAATATCAATCATTTATTTATCGTCACAAAGAATCTTATAATTACCCAGCAAGATCTGCCCGCGTTTTGATTTCAATAATATATATTTATAATAACTAAAAAACATCAATGTAACTTAAAAAAAGTGTCTCTGGTTACTTATTAACACATCTTCAGAACCAAACCATATCATACCAAACAATATCACTCACATCACTCACATTTTGTCACCTTGGACTCTGTCAAAAAATAAATTTGTTTTCCAAAAAAATCGTGTAAAAAATCTTTGTACAACATCAAGCGCCAATAATAATCATTTTGTTTTACGTGTTTTTTTTTTTTTTTTTTAAAAAATAAAAAACAAAAATGTCTAAGAAAAAGAGATCAAGAAGATGACAGTGAGCTGGATGTTAAGTTGGTTCAGTTTGTTATAAAAACCCTTGCCAATTTTGATCAAAAAAATGCAAACAAGGAAGTATCTTGCATAAAACGCATCAACCGTTCTTATATATATTTTTTTTTAAAAAAATCAAACAATTGTTGGAAATCCAAAATTATTATAACGCATAAACAAATAAATTTATTTACTTTAGATAGAATTACTGTTTATTTTTTAAAGCAGTAAAACCGATTTTTTTATTTTAGAGTTAACATAATAAAGTACACAACTACATAGTCAATCCTGTTAAACCAAAGAAACGTAATAACGTGGTTTGTGGTCTAGTACTATAAATTATGCGTGCAAAGTTTGATTCCTATAGAATCGAATTTCAATTAATTATGTGTGTTACCGCGTAATTGATTCTCCGAAAGTGTATATACCATTTTTGATCCAATAAATTTGAATCTATTAAAACAAATAAATAAGGGGTAAATTTATTATTTATCAAAAAAAGAAATAAAAAAACTTTTAAAGTATATAAATGTGGTTGATTTTGGACTGAGATTGATGTATCAAGAAAAAAATTTGCAACATTAAAAATCATTTAATAATATTATTTTGAATAAATTTTTTAAAACAATGCTGTTTAAATTGACTACTACTTGTGTGGTCGACTCAATCATTATTAACACCCAAAAGAACAAAATTAATTATTTCGCAATAAAATCTATTTGTTTGTTTATTTATTGTTGTTTTTTGATTTTTAATATTAATGAATGGTTTCTATTCGTAATACAAATTTCATTTTATTCGCTTTATTTGAATTATTTTTTACTCATTATTTATTTTATTCGTTTTACTCGAATTATTTTTCAACTAACTACTACTCAAGATTATGATATTATTTTAGTACAAAGAGCTTTAGAAATATTTAACCAATAAAAGAGCCATTGGTTTATTAAATTAAGTGAATAATTAACTAAAAATATTATTAATTTTAGATAAATATTGGTGCTTTCAATATTTACTAATAGGCTTTTGGACCATATGATAAAAATACTAAAAATATTATCAACTTATCAGTATGCCAATACCCAATTTGGCATCATTCAACCAGTAAAAGAGAACCAATAGATTATATATATTGTATAATTAATTATCTATCTTTAATAAAGCAAACATGACTTACCTATTTAATCATTTCCTTGTATATGAATGCCTCCATCCATCAAATATTCATGATGGTCATGATCATTATTTAATACATTTGATATCATCATTGACATAACAAATAATTACACCACCCAAGTAGTAATGATACCAAGGCCATGCATAAACAAAGCTTTCAATAATGCCTGTCTAGCCAGATCTCTGGGGTTCACAAAATAAATTATGGTTCCTTATGAATAATAAATCTGATGTTGATTACAGGTGTTAGATTTAATAAAAATTTCCTGTCACAAACAAGTCAACAGGTGCCTTCACACCTCCTCATAACCATGAATTTTTTTTCCACAGGCAAGGTGAAAACATGTTAGAAGGCTTTGGACAAAACTTTTCTTATCCTCCCCTCAGACCAGGCTGGATGCTACCATATGGGTATTGATTGCTGATGAGAGTTGGCATTTATGATGCTTACTTTGTGTTATCACCTCTCTCTAAAATAAAGTTGGTGTCTGCAACTCTCTAACTCTGGAGGTTACAACCTGGGTTGCTGTTTTGGATTTTTCCTGTATTCGGAGTTTTGAGTCCTGAGTTCTGTCTTGCTGGTGTCATGCCTACTTGCCAACAACCCTCCCCCATTTAAAAAACAACAAATTCAGTTGATCAAACAAAAATTAAAGAGAAACAGAAAATTTATGAAAACGATTAATTTATGACATACCAAACAAAATCTGAACCATTTTATAACTTTTTTCTTGTTGGCCATATTGCTGACAAAGATACATATAATCATGCAATAATTTTAATCTATAGGACAGAGGACTGATTGGGCAAAAACCCATCCAGTACCCTATCCAAAATTATTAAATTGGTTAGCATCAAAAAAACAGAGAATTTAGTACAAAACAAACACTATTTTACAACTTTCCTCTTAATATCAGAGCCAAATGCAATTTCAGGATCACCAATCTCACTCTGAATTGTAACTTCCTACACTTGAAATGAGTTGCAGATTCTCATAATATTCCTCCAGAATTACAACATCTTGGTCACAGAGCCATCCTTACCCTAGAGTATGGTCATTGCAGGCGACTTTTCAGCCAGCATGCCAGCAGCCTTCTCTGGTCTGGGTACTAACTGTGAGGGAAGATTAGTGAAAGTGTCATTGATGATTGATGCGGTCTTGATGCAGCTCCAGGGCCATACTGCCCCCCTGGAATTTAATTGCATCATTGTATCCTTGGGGATCGCAGGTTGGTTTAGCCTTATGTACACGAGGAACATGTGAGAATGGCTGTAAAGAGTTCAAGGCGGTGTCTGTGCTTCAACACCTGCCAATTTCCAATAATCAAATGTCACATATTCAAAATGTTTCTTTTTCAATGGTATGTTGCCTTAACATCTTGTAATTATAATTATATATTAAAAATGATTACAAAAAGCAAAATACCAATCGTTTGTTGTTGATAAGGATCTTATAATTACCCAGAAAGATCTGCTCCACATTTTGATTCCATTTAAAATATTTATATAATACAAAAGACACCACATTATATCAATACAAATAAAAAATAGTGCCTCTGGTTAGTTATTAACATTTCTTCTTTAGAAATCTCTCGTTTTGTCATCTTGGGCTTTGTCAAAAAATAAATTATTTTCCAAGAAAAAATAAAATCATTCGTGTCAAGAAAAAAACCTGTGCAACACTAAGTGCCAATAATAAATAATTAAGGGTAGTGATGTTAGCTGGTAGAAAAACCTTAGCCGGCTAAGCTGTTCAACCCTTAGCCGGCTAAGAACTTGAATAAACTTTTTATCTAATAATTTAGTAGACAAATATCATACTTTGTATAAATTCATTCAAAATCGGGGTTTTTTATTATTTTACTAAACGTTGTGCGTGAAATTTAAATTGGCCAATCAGAAATTTGTATCCAAAAATAAATAAAATCACTGTATGGTAAAAAATTCTAGCCAGCTAACATTTGATCAAATGAATTATTTATTCTTATTGAGAAATTCAATTAAAACATAATAAAAAATCGATTAATATAAAAATTAAAAAAATTAACCAACTTATTGATCAAAAAGTTTATAATTTTCTCTCAAAAACAGTATATTATGAAGATTATTTTGGTTCAATCTATTTCTTTTTTTTTAATATCAATACTATTATTAATATTACTACATAGTACGATATTATTTGATAATTATTTTTTTGAAATTAAAATTGGAACAAATTATATTTTAATCGATCTTTAAATATTTTAACAAATAATTATGTAAATTTCCATCAATCAATTATAGCCAAGTGAAATTTGATGAGTGGTGCGTTGCAACTTTACAAAATAATTCAATTGCTTGGTTTGAAGTTTTAGATTTTGGAGTACGTGGGATAGAAACACATCCAATGCGAACTGTACAGATCAAGACAGTAATTGTTTGCTAATGGATTCATGTTAGTTGAATTTTGGTTTTTTTTCGAAAAATAATGTGTGGTGTATATCAATCATAAATAAATATAATTTACTTTTTTTTAGTGATTGTCATGGGAGAGGGAGTTGTGTACTAAAATACATATCTAATATAGAAATATAGTTAATGACGTGCTGAGCCTCACTAGTCAAAAAGTAGAAAATCGTTGGAAAATCAGTACAATTATTTCCTGCAAGATTTTATGCAGAAACGCTCCAAAATTTTATTAATAGAATTTACAACTTTGGGAAGATTGAAATTAGTAGAGGAACCAGTACAACATAACTTGTTTTTTAGTGTAGCCACAATTAAAAGTATGTGTATTATTATAATTTATTTGTTGCTCTTTTAAGAAAAATAATTTGATTTGAATTTGATTTGATTTTTGATTTATTTATTCATATACAGAAATTCGGTGTAATATTGTATATGATGGACCTGGTACCTTAGAAAGTAATTATGCTGTTTTTAATGATATTCATATTGATATAATGGATTATATAAACTTAACTTATTATAACACTCGGGTATATAATAATATATTTTTTCCTAATTATTTATATCATGATAGTTTTGCAATCAAAAAAAATTCTTTATATTAAAGTTCTGTGTTATCTGGAATGGGAGAATAAAGTTAATGTTTAATACAAACATTATGTAAGTTATATATATTTAAATATAGATTTTTCTTCACAATTTAAAGATACTCCAAATTAATTTGTTATTATGTTGGATTTTAATAACAGCAATTTAAGAGAATAAATACCTTGGACATATTATAAAATCAGCAAATATGAGTTGCTTAATACCTGAAGCTGCATTATCTGATAAATGTGACTTTTTGTCATCAAATATATATTTTTGGTAAAAAATTGATTTAATTTTTTTCAAATAAAAAAATAGTATTGATGATAATGACTACTAATAAATGATGGTTATATATGTGAAGGTGCATTGGCAAATATTAGTATTGAGAAACAATTTGGTAACTGACCATGTTCAAATTCGTAGTAAAACACGAGGTATGGCTTTTAGGTGATAAAATTACATTAGGTAAAAATTTTTTTGTAAAAAAAATTGACCTTTTAAATATATAAATTTTTTTTCCAGTCAATTAGTTTTTTTTATATTCTGATTTTTTATAGTTCAAAAAGGCATATAAGGTATTTTTATTGTTTGCTAGTAAAGGTTTTGTAATGAAAATTTTTCATTAATATTAAAAATAAAAGACTTTTGTGAAATGAATGATTGTGTCAAAAAATTATGAATAGGTAATTTTTTCTCAAAAATATAATATATATAAAGATATTTATTTATTTGTTATTATGTCAATGATGATATTAATGTTGAATTTCTTTTAAATTTTAGGTGGAATATGATAATGTTTTTTTTTTAAAGAGCAATTATTATTATCATCAGATGATGATGATGTTAATTCAACACAGGATTCAATTGATTGAAACCATTCTTTATCATTTTTTATATCTTCAGTGGTTACACGCTTCTTAACATCTGGTTCAAGTATACGATACATTAAATCTCGACAGCCACGTGGTAATCTTTCAAATGGTTCATACAATCCAGTATTTTTTGCTTTCAAATAATTTAAATAATTCAGATCTGTTGATGATGCCATTCTGAATGGAATACCTTTATACATCATACAATAATATACAATTCCACATGCCCATACATCTACTAAACGAGCATCATATTCTTTGGTTTCAAATTGTTCCTGTAATAATAAGAATTATTATTATAAATATATAAAAATAATAATAAATATAAAAATCTTATAAAGATTACTTACAGGAGCAATATATGGTTCAGATCCACATAAACCTTTAGATTTATGGATTGCTTCTTCCCAGCATGTCCTAAAAACATCAGATACACCAAAATCTGTAATTTTTAAATTTCCTTTTACATCCAACAATAAATTTTCAGGTTTTATGTCTCTACATAAAAAAAGAATTGTAATCCATAAGTATTTATTTAACACAAATACATGGTAAAATGTTTCAGTCAATCAATTAAATAGATTTTAATAAAAGATACCTATGAGCAACTCCCATTGAATGAAGATAATTAACTCCCATTATAAGTTGTTTAAAGCAACAATCTATTTCTAAAATAGTCATATGATCTGCTTTTATTGCAGAGTATAAATCACCACCAGCACAATATTCCTAAAATAATCATTTTTTTGATGAACAAAAATATATTAATATCATTAAAAACAAAATATAATCATCTAATACAATTAATATATAATTACCATAACTTCACACCAATTATGATGCTCATCTTGAAGTAAGTCTATAGTTCTAACAATATTTACATGATCTAAGGTAGAACTTATACAAAATTCATTTGCAACTTTCTTTACATAATCTTTTTCTGTTTCATTTTTTCTTTTCTTTCTGAATTCCTAATATATAAAATAATAATTATTATTATTATGATAATTAATAATTTTCAAAAAAAAGTTTTTTTAAGTACCTTGACAGCATAAATTCTTTCACAAGTTGAATTATCAAATTTATGAGCAAGACGAACAACGGCTGTTGCTCCTTTACCAACGCAATTTTTCTCACAAACACCATATTTCCTAAGTAATAGTGATTCAGAGTCATCATTAGTAATTTTACCATTTTCGTTAACACCAACACTTTTACTCATATGTTTATTATTATTATTATCATGGCCAAGTTTAGGATGAAGAATTTCCATTAGCATTGAAACATTATGGCGAGAATTTTTAAAGTCCTTTTCTTTACTATTACTATCACTTTCATCATCATCATCTTTTTTTACCTTTTCATTATTACGGTCATCATCTGAATTTTGTGAATCGTGGCTATGATTATTATGAATAAATAGTTTTTGAACACTTTGAACAAGGTGCATCATTTTATGTTCCGAATATCCATTGTGGTGATGATGATGATTATCGTGATTTTTATCGACATATTTTGAGTCAATATAAGAAGAATTCGTTTCAGGAGTATGAGATGTGGGGGGCGTATTGACCAATGTGGGAGTTGTATTAGAAGTTGAGAGTGTTTGTATTGGACTTGAATGAGTACTAGAGGAATAATAATTTCCAGTAAAAACGGTATGATTATTATGTTTTGATGGGTTTACAAAAGAAAGGTCGTCGTCACTAGGAGTGGAAACTGCAGTAGAAACAATGGGTAAATTACTGCTAACACCGTTGCTTTTTTGATTATTATTATCAAGTAATGATGATGATTTCGTTTTTATTTCTTTATTTTCTTTATTATGGTTATTAATAAATTTTGCAGCTGTTATACGACGACGAGATTTATTATCGAGCGCGGGAGCCCAATAGTCTGTAGAAAAAACCATTTTTTCAAAAATTATATATGTGTGTGTTGTATTGTGTGTGTGTATAAATTTTATAATTTACAATTAGAAAAAAATTTACGAGCGGAAAATATTTTTTTTTCTACGTATATTAATATATATAAAGAATTTTTAAAAATACGAAATTTATTAAATAGATTTAATTGCGGCCAAATTCGTTTTAATAATAATTTATAAATAATTCATCATATATGTATACAAAATTTGTCTTTAAAATTCTATTTTTATAAAATCATAAGATGTTAATATTAGATGCCAAATTAAGCCAGCCAACAACATAATTAATCTTAACAGTTGATTATTAAATCTAGAGTGTTTGTTTTTATTATCATAATGGTTTTTATCATGCAGTGTAGATCATCTATACTCAAAAGTTAAAGAAATAAAAGAAGTCAATTCATCTAAAAAAAAATTAGTCTCTTTTTTTTTAATATCAAAGAAATTCAAGTTGTATTGAAGTATTTTCGTGTTACCATATTTTGAATCACATGTAATAATATTATAATACTAATCAATAGATGATCTGCGCTGAAACTAAAAAATAGTTAAGAATTTTCCTTTTAGGGAATTTTAGGAAAGATAGCATCCCCTTTTTACATATGTGTAACATTTTTTTTATATTGACGCTCAATTGTTTTAAAGTAAGGGGTGCTATCTTTCCAGACTTTACGGTATCTCACATTCATCAATGATCAAAAGATTAATTCGTGATCAGGTGTTAGTGATCGACGGGCGCATTTGTATCTCATTGTGACATCATCATTTTTTGTAAAAACAAAACATTTGGGATATCAATAGACTGACATTTTTATCAATCTTGATTTGGGGAGATTATGGGTATAAAGATCCATTACGCATAATACTGGGTTCGTTTTTTTTTATGGAATAAATGTCCAATTCTTTTCTTTATGTTCTCTACTAAAACGTGTTATCCAATTCTACTCTTTGTTTTAGATTTACAAGCATTGTTTCAGCAGTGAATCTATTCAACTTATCTACATTTCCTGACAAAAAATAGGCTCTTAGAAGTTGATTTACTTGCACAGGAATGCGCTTTCCAAAATTTGCTTTTTGCAATCCAGTTCAAAGCAATTCATTCTAAAAATTTTAAAATTCGCCTAGAAAATATTAATTTTTTTCCTATTTATAGTTCACTTTATATGATGGACCATTTGACTTGGAAAAAAATGCCTGTTATAATAATAATTTATATATGACATATAAATTTGGGCTTAGATTTTCAGTCCATTATGGCTAGAGTGAGAACCTGTTATAAACAAATAATAATTTATATATGGACATGTGAATTGGTCTTAAATTCTTGGTCCGTTTATTATTATATATAGGAAGATCTGTTATATATAGGGAGAGAGTGTGAATTTATTCATTTTTTTAACTGGTTCATCCTTCATTCCCCAGGTGGCATCATTATATGACGTTTTTCGTTTTGTACATTATGATTGATATGGATAGTGTATTGTTCAACACTGCAACTTGGGAATGAACTTACAAATTCTCATAGGGAGATAAGGGGAATATTTATTTAATTATACATATATTACCTTTTGATTTTGTTTAGAGTTTCTTCTCTGATCTGCTTTCAGAGGAATATTTAATTTTTTTTTAAAGAATTGGTTGGTTTGTGTTCGTGTCACGTTAGATAAATAAAAATTATCAAAAAAAAAATCTTGCAAAAATATTTTTACCATGTTATTTTGGTTTACATCAAAATTTAAAAAACTACCTTTTAAACAGTCAAAAACGCCATCATTGATTAGAAGTAGTCATGAAAGAAAACAGAAAATTCCTGTGGAATTATTGAAACCAGATCCAAAGCTTGGAAATCCAGGTTGCAAAGAAAAATAATAAAATTATTATTATTATTATTTTTGTTGAAAAGAAAAGTAATTGTTTAAATTAGCAATAATAAATATTATATTGTATTATTATCTATGATGATGTTTTACTTTTTTTCACTTTTCACTTTATTGAAAGTACAGGTGATGTAGTTTATGTCTGGCCAGGTCAGTTTTCTCATTTATTATATTATTTCAAATTTAAGGAATGAAATTGGTAAATGTGTTATTTTTTTAAAAAATATAAATGGTCAATGGTGCCAATCTCTAATCATGATAAATATAATTATAATTATAAAGGTTATATGAGACATGCTTTGTTCCCTAAAAGAATGGCCAATTATTACATACTGGAAGGAAAAGTAAAGAAAACTTTGCAGAGTCCGGAAGAAATGTATAAATTGTTTTCTGGAGGACATATTACTCTTGCATTACTAGGAAAATCATATGATGTACGTAACAAAGAAATAAAGATGAACATATAATATATTTTTTATTTATCAAAGATGATTGTTATTAATAAAAATTATTTTATACTTTACATTTATCAAAGAGGAAGGAAAAAAATAAAGAAAAATTAGAATTTCTCTTAAAATATTTCCATGACTTGTTGACGAAGCTTTCTATACTAAATCACATTCCTACAATAACTTTTGAATGTCAATTGGCAAATGCTGCTCGTAGTATCACCGAGTTGAAAAGACCTTTAAAATTAGAAGAAGTTTTAGGGAAAATTCAAGAATATGGTGATATTGTTATTGACAAAAGTAATGCAAAATGGCAGAATATTGATTCAAATGAAATAATCAGAATTGGAAAATATGTTTGTTTGATTTCAGTTAATGAAGTTAATAAAACTGTACCAATTAAGGTGGAGGTTAATCCTTTGATAGAAGAAGAAATAAAGTTAATCGATTAACATCTTGGCATTAACATATTATTATTATACGTGATATGTGATACACAATCAAAATTTAACATACAAAATATCCAAAAGGGCTCAAAAATTACAATCAAAAGGTTTTATTTCTTTTTGTGTTCAACAACATTTAAATAAACTATTAAAATCAAAGTTAACCTTCTCCTTCATTTAAAGAAAAAGACAAATGAAACAATGATAGTAAGTAGTAGTAGTAAAGCTTGAACAAAAATCCATTGATGACTTTAAAAATTATTTCTTTCATAATTCATCAAAGTGAGGTTATCTCAATTCAGTGATCAAAAAATTATTGGGCTTTGTTAAATGACACTTTTTTTTTTCGATCTATGTAAAATTTTTATTATAAATAATTCATTTTGATAATTAATTCCATTTAGTCCATGATGTCATTTTTGCCATAATATCTATCAACTTTACCATCACTTAAAAAAAAAATTAATTTTATTTCTTTTAGAACAAAAAATTCAATCTATTATATTTATTCATGACATTTTAAACAATTGAAATCAAAATGAAAGAACATCTAGCAAATCCCAAGGAGGGGATTTGCTCACTTGCATACTTTCAAAGTCACATGTGGCAATGTTAGACCCAGAGTTTTGTGTGTAAACTGTTAAAGCAAAAATGATCTGGATCCATTAGCATGAATAGAATGTATTTACAAATTTCTGAGCAAACATTGACTTTTTCAGTCATTGATTTCTCATGGATTTTGCATGGTGGATTATACCATGATTCTCTTGTTAAGGTTTCATTTTTGGTATTATTAATGTTGTAGTTGTAGTAATATGGTGATGTTGGTGGAAGTGAAAGTAACCATGTTCTAGGTATTTTCATAACACATAATGCAATAAAGCATTTGAGTGGAAAGTGTAAGGCATACCTATTGAAATTGACACAATCATCACTACAATATTGTACTAGAATCGTTATAATCCTATTTTTCCCTATACTTAAAGGTTATGTTTCCATTTTAAATTGTACTTTCAGAACTACCGACAGACTCAAATTTAGAGGAGTCTAACTCATCTCACCAACCCACTCACTTGTCAGGTGGTGATCCGGGGTGGTAATCTAAACCTGGTCATGTAACAAACAGAATCTTGAGCACTCGCAGGGCTAGTCTGGATGCCGAGCATCCAAATATATTCCTTTGCAGGCATTTGGTTTATATGTTAATGGGGCTAATGGGTAATCATGGTATAATATGGTAAGGTTTTAGCATGCACCAACAGAAGATTGAGGCTAAGCGATTGTTATTATTAAATAATTTATTTATAGGCAAAAGTAACTTTCCATGGAGGATACAATTTATACTAATAAATTCACAGACATTAGTTTCAGATACTGTGAATGGAGGCGCCTGTGACAATTTTTGGTTATGGCGGCATGCTCCCATCTTGGGATGGACGAATTTCAGATCAAGCTGTAATAAACTTGGAATGAACATTGATCATCCACGTGAAGCTGCAAAGTTATTCTATCTCCGGAAAATGGCCGGTTAATTTAACTGGTTAACCATCATTTAATTTTTATTATTACAGTCAAACCTCATCACAACAGATTTAAGTATTAGCCCCTTTTTTATTAATATTAACGTTAATATTAATTAAAAATGTTTGTCTTAATGGATTTTATTAATATTAATAATTAATATTTAATGAAAGAATATGATGAATTTAATTTAGTGTGACATATTTAAAAAGGAGATTTTTGGCCATTTTTTCATATAGAATTTGTTTAAAAAGGAATTTTTCAAAAAAAAATTGTGTTACGAAAATGTATAGAGTAGTTAAAGTTAAGCACTGCCAAATTTTTTTTTAACAGATGAAAGTTCTATTTATAATAAAAGAAAGAAAAGATGTCGGACCAATAAAAAAAAGCTTAATCTGACTATGAATTACATCCCTTCTGTCCTTTGATTTATATAATAATAGAAAAACTTATGTTTAAATAATTAAAGCCATGTTAAATTTTCAACATTTTAATTAATTTATAAAAATAAATTTCTTAAAATAGAATTAAACTTTAGTTTAGGAAATGCCTTCTAAATCCAAGTAATAAAAATGAATATAAAATGAATGAATGTTAATTGATCAAATTCATAATATTCTTTTATTAAAAAAAACCATATCATCCATTTTTTTATATCTACATGCTTCATTAAGACTGTCTTTTCCACTGACAGTGTAATTAGTGGAAGCCAAAAAATTGAATCAAATTGCTGGCCATTTGGGCCATATATAAAACAAGCCCAACCATGTTGTTGAATGTTGATGAAGAACATATTTGCTGATGAACAAATATACATTGCAATGAGCTGAGCTCCTTTGTTAAAAAACTTAAATATTCTCAGTTTTTGATGGGTCCCACCCAATCGATCGACAGACATTATACCGACAGCCGTTATACCGACAGGACGTTTTACTGACAGGACATTATACCGACAAGATATTATACTGACAGGACGTTATACATCAGGAAATTAAAATGTACATAAAACCGTGTAAATCTTTACGCTTACATAAAAATTATGCAATTTTCGTGTAACTTTTATGCAAATCTCACTTAAAATTTACATATGCATTTAATTACACATAAAATTACACATTTAATTTTTTATAAAATTTGTACATGTAAAATTTCACTCATAACTGTTTTATATAAATTACACATGTAAAATTACATTTGATAATTTTATAAAAAATTTACACATAAAACAAAGATTGCATTCAATAATTTTATCTACAGTCAAACCCTCGTTTCAACAGACCTCATTTCAACGGATTTTTGTTTCAACGGATTTTTAGTTTTACCCCTTGATTTTATTAATTAATGTTAAAAAATTCTCATTTCAATGGATTTTATATTTAAATTGCGTTTCAACTGGCAACGGATTTTTTGGTAGGATTTTAGTAATAAGTACTAATCGCATTACAACGGATTCATGTGATATAGATTTTATAAAAAAAACCACATTACTATGTTAAGATTAATTCATTGTTAAATAATAATATAAACTCTCAAAAATATCAATATGATTTTACATGAATAATTCTCACATTGCTAAATAATAATATTAATCAAAAATTTTCCATATTTCTAAATAATAATTTTACATGAATAATTAAACACACATTGCTAAATAATAATATTAATCAAAATGCGTAACCAAAATAAAAAATAAAATAATAATAAATACGACGAATGACTAGACATTATAACTCAAATTCTAAAAAACAAGCAAAAAAAAAAGCAAATTTTCATGAGAAAGAATCTAATGTAGATGTTAATAAAGCTTCTAATTCAAATATGATGGAGATAGATGCAAATGCAACAAATGCACTTCAAACATTTGCAACATCAACAAATGCATCTATTATTAATACAAAAGAACCAATTTCACCTCATTCTATTGAAGACTCATCAAACACATTTAATGATAATGGAAATTCAGGTTCAAATGTGGAGGACAACAAGATGACACAAGAGTGGGTAGTTGTCAATAAATACACAAATTTTTGAGCAGCAATTTTAATTGATCAAATACCAAGTAAAAATAATATTAATAAAAAAAAATTTGTTGAAAAATTTTTGATCAATTATAAAGGGTTTGTGGGTCTCTACATTACCAGATTTGGCAAACAAAGGAAATTTGTTGCTAACTTCGATAATGAAGAGGATCTTAATAACCTTGTTGTCACAGACTTACCTGATTATGAAGGTATCCGTTTCTCTAAAGAACTTGCACCAGTTGGAAACATTAATAAAGAAAATTCAATAAGAGTTAAGAATATTCCACTTAATACAAGTTCAACTTTAGTACATGCTACTTTTGAAAAATATGGAAAAATTATTAAATTCTCTATGCAAACCAAAGACTTATGGCAAGAAGCCATAATTTATTTTGAAAAAAAGGAAGATATTTTACCATTTCATAATGAAACATGGGCAGTCTTTATTCTAAAAGATATGGTTAGAGTAGAACCATTAAGCATGAATGAAAAACAATATGAAAAAAGACATTTACATGCCCTCAAACTTGGTCACCTCCCTTTTGGAACTACAGCAAGAGATCTTGTTGAAATAATCAATGCAACAAAAGCAAAGGCAATTTTCATACCTAAAACACGCAAATCATATGTCAACTGTAGATATGGATGGTTTTTCTTTGATTCTGATGAAGCAGCACATGATGCACAAATTAATTGGTATACTCTCAATAATACTGAATTATTTTGGGCATCAGAAGATACTGCACTCTGTAGAAAATGTGGACATCCTGATCACACTATTACAGGTTGTCAGGAAATTCAATGGGCAAAACAAAAAAAATCAATATATCCAAATTGCAACCTTTGTACAACAAATATAAACCTGCTCAACATCGTAAACCACAAACACACCCACCTGCAAATAAATCAAAAGAATTATCATTTGCAGATGTTGCAAAAAACAGTATTAGGACATCTCTTGATGATTCCATTCATGCTGAAAAAATAGGTAACAAAACAGAAGATGTTTTAAAAAAACTTATGGAAAAAGTTGAAGATATATCAACCAAACTGAATCATCTTACTCAGAATATTCAGGAAATCAATATCAGAATTAAAGTACTTGAGGATAAAGACAGTACTAAACCTAAACAAGGAAATACAGATCCTTATATAACTGTATGCACCCCCATCTTGAAAAAACCCACATACAAACCTGGAATTTCTAATTCTCACAAGAGATCTAGAGAATCATTTACATCTTCATCTGAAGAAAGCCAAGCTTCAACAACCAAAGTTAACAAAAACACTGATGAAAGTCAATTGATTGTTAAACAACAGGAAGAACTAAATAAAAATGCAAAAAATCTTTCTCAAGACATGGCTGACATCAAAAATATGATTGGCAATATTTCATCCAAATTCATTAATAAATCTAATAATGATGAGGATGATGTAAGTTATTAAACAATTGGTTATACCATCTCGTAAATCTAAAATAATTTAATAATGAATATAAACAACAAAAACAATAATCAATTTAATATTAATAATGATAATAACGAAAATTCAATGAATAATATTTCAAATCCACATACAAATAATATTCCTATATTTACATCACAACTTATTCGAATTGGAACACAAAACATCCGAGGAATAAATGACTCACATCTACAAACTATAGTCAAAACACTATGCAAAGATAACCAAATGGACATAATTGGTATATCTGAAACCAAACTCAACCGTAACAACTCTAAACATTGTATGAGAAAATGTAATACATTTCAATCTTTTTGGAGCTCACACCCTGACCAGCCTAACTCAGCTGGTGTAGGTCTTCTTATTTCAAAATCATTAGCTAGACATATAGTAAAAATTGAAAAATATCAAGGACGCATAATATATGCTGACTTATATTTTAAAGGAAAGAAAAAATTACGAATTATTCAGGTTTATATCAATTCTAATACCAACAAAAAACAAGAAAGAATTACAACTTCAAAACAAGTAATTAAATATTGTCAAGAGGCATTAAACAAAAATTTTTTTACAATTGTAATGGGTGACTTCAATGCAGACCCTGAAATTCTTCATAATTTGCAGATTAATAATCATACTATACCTTACACATATAATCTGATTTCAACATTACAAACTTTAAATTTTATAGACAGTCTTAAAATCACAAATCCAAACTCACCTCAATACACATGGTCTAATAATAACTCAAAATCACGTATAGATCAAATTTGGATTTCGCATAATTTTGCTCATGATCTTGCTCGCACAAAAACTGTTGATTATACATCAATTTTTTCAACAGACCATAAATTAATATGGTGTGATTTAATAACTTCTAATTTCTACAAACATCGTTCCGATAATAATGAACGTAAATTAGACAACAAAAAGAAAATTTATAAATTTGAGAAAATGACAAATGAAAAATGGCAAAATTTTGCATCACTTACTGATAAGAATTTAGAAAGACATTGGGATTATAACCAGTGTATAAATAATTTTCAACCTACATGTTCTTGGTTAAATAGATCATGGACCATACTACAGCAAATAATTATCCAAACTGCTGACAAAGAAATACCATTTGATAAAATTAGCAGGAAAGATAGTAATAAAAGATCCAAAGATACTTTGATATTACATAAATCCCTTAAATCATTTGGTCGTTTACTTCAACAATTTCTTCAAATCAAAAATCTTGTAAATATAAATCAGTGCAATACCATGTGGAATGATATAAAAAAGAACATTACCAAGATTACTCAAAACCTTGAAATACCTTTAGAAAACCTACCTGATACTTTATATGATAATGTATATGAACAAACATATAAATATTTAATATCTATCTTCAACACCATTAAATCACAGAAGAAAATAGAAGACAAGATTGAAATTGAAAAGCAAATTAAATTTTTCACGAAAAAAAGATGTGAACATTATACATCAAATCAAAAAGTCATGATTAACAGTATTTTAGAACGTGAAAAACAATCTATTAGAATTAATCGTTGCGTAATTAACAAAGATGGTGAAGATGAAATTCTCCTCTTACCTGATGATGTTAAAAAAGCAACTAAAAATCATTTTAGCAGTATTTCAAATAATAATCATACTACACCTAATACATTACCATCTCCATGGTTTAATCAATATAAATCAATCAAACAAATTGATCCCATATGGTATTCAAATTTAATGAACCCTTTAACATTAGTTGAATGGTATTCTATTATAAATACACTCCCAAATGGAAAAGCAAGTGGGCCTTCAGGCATTACAAATGAAATGCTCAAGCACATAGGAAAAACAACTCAACAATTTCTTCTGAAAATAATAAATCAATGTATTACCATCAATGACATACCAGATGCATGGAGAGAGGCAACTGTTTATCCAATACCAAAACCACTGGATTGGGAATTACAATTGAATAATACACGACCAATTACATTACTGGAGACACCAAGAAAAGCATTAGTGAAAATTATAAATAATAGAATATCAGAAATAGTAATGAAGCATAATATTTTAAAAGGATGTAACTTTGCAGGACTTCCTGGAAAATCCACACATGAGCCAATACATATTCTCAATATGTTGATGGAAGATGCTCGTGAGAACAATAAAGAAATGTGGGTTTTATTTCAAGATATGAGCAAAGCATATGATCTGGTTAATAGAGATATGTTACAACTTGCTCTTAAAAGAATTGCACTACCTAATTCATTCTGCAAATTCATCCATAACATTTTTAACAAAAGAGTAAATAGAGTTGTTACAGAATTTGGACTCACTGATCAATACACTATCAACAATGGCATTGATCAAGGTGAAGTAATTTCACCTCTCATGTGGTGTATATACTATGATCCTTTACTCTGCGAGATTCAAAATCAAAAATCACTTGGATATCAAATAGAAGTTGAATGGAAACAAGACCTTCGATATAATGAAACCACCAAACTTTCTGAAACAATATCAAGTCTTGCATATATGGATGACACAACTTGGTTTGCACCATCCAAAGATAATATGGAACTAATTCTAGAAATTGCAGATTCATTCTATGATCTAAATGGCATTAAAGTAAATAAAAAGAAATCAGAACTTTTAGTTATAAATTCACCTACACCAATTCCTTCAACTTCCATTATTTTTGGAAAAGATTGTACAGAGGTTTTTGCAAAGCCAATCAACACATCTATTAGATTTCTAGGTGTATGGGTTAATGCAAAAGGGTCAACTAGACATGTTAAAAATTCTGTGCATGATGAAATTATCAATATGGAATCAATTATGAAACATAAACACCTTACTGATAAACAAATCTTATATATTTTCAATCGTGTAATGATTCCTAGATTAGAATATCGTCTACAACTTACATTGCTGTCTGAAAATGAATGTAAAATTTTAGGAGCAAAATGTAGAAAATTATTCAAACAAAAGGTTGGCCTTGCATCTACTGTTCCTAATGCAGTTACTAATACACATACAATATATAATCTTTGTGATTTATGGGATTGTCAAGTACAACATCACATAACCAACCTGTGTGTTCGCCTAAATGACAATGGAATTATGGGTAAAATTTCTAAAATCAAATTACATCAATTACAACTCAATTTGTGTTTGCCTAAAAGTCCATTGGAGTCTTGGAATTATTCAGTTTCTCATCTTCGTTTATTTAAAAATAATCTTATGGCTGGCATCTTATGCATAGCAAAATTTTTCAAATTCTCACTTAGAACAACATATGATTCTGAGTCTTTCATAATTAAAGGTGGACAAATTTTACTACAAGATATTTTTGCTGAAAAATATACATCATTTGTAAATGCACTGGCTAAAAAACAAGTATTATATCTTGATCAAATCCTCTGTTGTGAAGGTACACATTTACTTTCTTGGAAACAAGCAGTCTTACGTTTAAAAATTAATATACGTGGTCGAAAACCAAAATGGTTTTCATCATTAGAAGAATCTATCCTACATCACTCATCTCGTGAAGTTCTAGATCAATGGAAACTACCTAGATGCAACTCATTCCCTATACAATATTCACTTAATTTTCCAAAAGACTCTAGAATCAGGCCTTTCATTGCAACCTACCAATTTGAAGAAATAACCTTTGGTAAGACATATGAACTAGCTTCACCAAAAAACAACAATCAACTTATCATCACTCATTGGAAATCAAATACCAACATATTAGAAAACAATCATGATAGTTTTCAACTAAGTCAATGTAAAGGATGTGAACTAAACAACCTTATAAATAATCCAAATAGAATTGGTTGTTTATACAATAAACCACAGAAAGAATGTATTGTCATACCAGCCAAGAAATGTATTTCTTCTGGATCCAATATCATCACCATAACATTTCCTAGATGCGAAATCATAAAGGCTTTAGAATACAACTTTGATAAATTCAATAATAATAATAATATTATTATTCCAATATGTCCAACAATATATATTGAAGATAACAGACTAACATGGATAAAGAATATTATAAATGAACCAATATCATTACAATTATTCAATATTCACATGATAAATAATTGCATTAATCAATTAGAATTTTGGACTGATGGATCCCTAAAAAATCCTAGCTCTCCTGATATTAAATTAGGTTATGGTTGGATCCAAGTTGATAAGAATAAAAAAATTACTAACTCTTTTTCAGGTGCGCTGTCACAATGGCCATCATCAACACGTGCAGAAATCTTTTCTCTACTTACAGCAATTCTAACATGTCCAGCAAATAGTATTATAAATATATACTTAGATTCACAAGCTACTATTGATGGTTTTAACAATTGGAAACAAAAATCAAAAACCATTAGATCCTACCTTAAAATTAATAATTTTTCTTTATGGGAAATCATTTATTCAACAATGGAAAAATATAATTTAATAGTAAATTTAACAAAAGTTAAAGCTCACTCCAATAAATATCCTCTCAATGACACAGCTGACTCACTAGCCAAATTGGGATGTAGCAATAATCAAATCACAAAAATAAATATCAATAACATAACTAAAAAATATGTTACATTATATTGGAAGGAGTTTCTAATAGATTACCATTGTAGAAATTTCATCAAACAAATATGCAAAGCAAAGCGATTAAATTCTTGGATATCTCTAAATCGGTTTCAACCATTTTTCACTGAGGAAGAAATACAAAAAATAGAGTGGAGGTGCACATGGTTATCTTTAAGAACCAGTTTCCCTTCCTCTACATCTTTCAAAGACAGTAGATGGAAAGCCTTCAAAATCAAACTATTACATAATGAACTACCAGTATTAGAAATTTTAAAGAAACGTAGATCTGATTTATATGGGAATTTTACAAATTGTCCTAGGTGTAATTTAGCTCCAGAAGATTATGATCATTTATGGTACTGCAAGAATTCAAAAGATGCAGTTAAAACAATTAACAAAAAAATAATTGAATTCATTCAATCACTTTTGGATAATAACCATAACCATAACAATAATAATATCAATCATATAGATAGACAAACAATAATGTGTGAAATATTTCCTTATTTCAACAACCCTACATCTTGTATACTTTTTATGAAAAATTTCACAAGAGGCTTAATTTCAAGAAGCATAATACATAGTTTTACATGTATCATAAACTCAAAATCCAAGGGGAGGAAAGCAGCTCTGGATTTGTTAAATATAGTCCAGGAAGCTTTCTTTGAAAAAATTTGGAAGCCTAGGTGTGAGGAAATCATTGAATGGGAACATTCAATTGGGATAACAGTTAAAAAAAAGAAAAATTACACAGAAAAATGTTCTCAAGCCACTTCATCCAATTCTCAGAATGCTATACATTCTGACAAATGGGAAGAGTGGTGTCAGAATTTCATAATTTTTGGTGCTAAGTGGGAAAATTTTTGCCTTTAGCATGCTATCTTTTGTAGAATTTTTTAGATAAATTTATTCAAATATGTCTAATTAATTTTTTTTTTAAAGGTGGCAGGTTAGCTTTAAATTAACAATAGGTTAATTGGGGTAGGATTACATGTAAAAATTTGTAAATTTTTAATAATGCATTAAATTTTAAATAAATAAACGTGATTTCAAGGCCTCACTTTAGCAAAAAAAAAAAAAAAAAAAATAAATAAATTATCATATGCACATAGCAATAAAATAATAATAATCTTTACCAAAACCAAATGGTTAGACCAGAGGTCATGGTCTTGAAGGATTTTCTAAGAAAATGATCCAAGAACTTAGCTTCCCAGGCAAAATAAACATAATACAACTAATTTATTTGTATTTTTCGAGTTTGAACTAAACGGTCTTGACCCGTTGTCAAGTGCAAAAGAATATTGGAGACTAACTTCGAATCACTCAATAGTAGAATATAAAAATATTCAACGATGGCCATTAGTTAAAACACCAAAGGCACGGGTTTTGTCATTGACTCCCTGTTTTAGTCTAATGGTTCATGAAATATTGTAGTAACTTACAAAAAAAGATTTAACACAAAAATTGAAACAGAAACCTGCCCAATAACACAAGTAAATTAGAGACAAACTGTACCAAAGCTTTCATCCATCTTTGCTTTAACAATTGCAAAGTAGGGATCAGTACCATGTTGGCTCATCAATCCAGTCTTAAGCTTCACAAGGTTAGGTCCATCGCGATTTGCAGCCGGGGTCAAAATTGACCAGCATTGAGCGAAATTCTGGTGACGCTTCCTATAATGCTGGCCAATTTTGACCTGGCGTAATAGTAAGTTTTAATTTTCCTGATGAGCTTTATCCCTCCAGAAATTGGGATAAGATGCAATATTTCATCAATGACTTCTTGTCATTCTGTAATTTCTTTCTACCTCTACAAACTTCCTGAGCTGCCCCACGAAAGTATTGCTAATCAAGCCATTAGTTTTATGTTTCTCAAAATACTTTCCAACTTGTAGCTTATGCTGCTTTTACTGAATTATGAAAATAAATCTAGTAATCATTAATATACAAATGTAAATATTTATTTTGTTTTTTGGAGGACAAAAAATTTTTTGAAAATACTTTATTATTATTATTATCATCATCATTGTCATCATTATCATCATTATTATTAATCTAATCATTCTTATTAAAAAAAAGGGTGATCCTATATACAGGACCAGTCCTGTGGCTGAATATACAGGACCTTCCTGAATTGGAAGTGGCACCTATGATCTGCATGTTTTTTAATAGAACCCTTGTTAATTCATATATGTGATGATTAATTTTAGTGTTTTATTTTTGCGAATTTATTTAAAAACTATTACTATCCTGCTGCTTCTTTCTGTACCTAGAAGGCTTTGCGAATCTTTAAGCACATTTAATGGTACCAATAACAATAAATAAATGCAGTCCTCTACAAAGAAACAAAGTCCCCTATAGAGCTTCTATTTTATTTACTTTAATTTTCTTTGGCCAATTGAATTCAACCATATGTTTGTAACAATGAATAACAATATATGACAAATAATTGAATGCTAAAATATAATAATAAACAATTGAAAAGATGAATGAACATCATATACAAGATGGGTCCTGTATATTCCATCTATAAAGACAATATACAGGAGGGTCCTCTATATAATACAGGACCTTATTCCATCTATAAAGAAAAATTATACAGGAGGGTCCTCTATATATAATATGGTACCTTATTCCGTATATAAAGAAAAAATATACAGAGGGGTCCTGTATATAATATGGGTCCTGTATATTCTGTCTATAAAGAAATATACAGGAGGGTCCTGTATATAATATGGGTCTTGTATTTAAGATGAATCCTGTATATTCCATTTATAAAGAAAATATACAAGAGGGTCCTGTATATAATATGGATTCTATATTCTGTCTATAAAGAAAAATATACAGGAGGGTTCTATAAATTTTCTCTATAAAGAAAATATACAGGAGGGTCCTGTATATTCTGCCTATAAAGAAAAAATACAGGAGGGTCCTGTATATTCCGTCTATAAAGAAAATATACAGTAGGGTCCTGTATATTCCATCCATAAAGAAAATATACAGGAGGGTCGTGTATATTCTGTCCATAAAGAAAATATACAGGAGGGTCCTGTATATAATATGGGTTCTATATTCCGTCTATAAGTTCTGTATATTTTGTACAAGATGGTTTTGGTTATTTGTATTTTAAGAGTCATTCTTGTGAAGATCAATAATATTAAATTTTGAAGCATTCATTTCATTGTAAAGATAATACAATTTTATTTTTACTTCTTAAACAGTATTATTTTACAACCCCCCATATCCTACACAACTTCCTCATAATTTGTTAAACCATTGATAATGATGATGACATGTTTTTTTTTTAAAAATAATAATAAATTTATATAAAAAATTATTATATTATTCATCAAGCACATGAATTAGCAAGGGTTCACGCTGATCATAGGTGCCACTTCCAAATCAGGAAGGTCCTGTATATAGGATTTTCCAAAAAAAAAACGGTTCATCATCATCCTTAAAAACAAAACTTATTTATTATATGATTATTGGCTAAATTTTGGCCCTGCCTATATGACAGAGAATATTATGGGGAAAAGTTCATTTAATATTAACAAGTAGCGCTTAATTGAATATATAACTTGTTCTATCAGATTTAATTATTAAATGGTTTAGCGGGAAAGATGGTAAATGCCAATGATAGAATTTTTTATATAGCAAAAATCAAGGAATTTTTCACGTAGCCCCTCTTATTCTAGCGAAAATTATAAAAAGAAAAACTCTGATTCATTTTATAAGTATCAGTAAAAGAAAAGTAAATGTTTATTTTTAAAAAATTAATATTTTGCGTGAGTTAAATTATAATCCAAATCATATAAAACATTGTAAATTTAGATAAAGATTAAAATTAAAATTTTATCAATAAAAAACATTGACACCCACACATACATACCAACTACATCTATCTATAAAATAAAATTTTAAATTTAATTTTTTTGGAGTATTCATCATGTAGCCGGGTTTTGATGCATTCTAGATTTATGCCGTCTGAGGTCGCCTCCGGTAACAAATTTTTTGGCACATTCAACTACATCACATTCTAAATTTTTTAATCCAAGATGACGTCTTGTATGATCTTGCAATTCAACTTTTTGACCAAATGATTTGGTACATCCTGGATGCTCACACTTAAAACCTTTTATTCCAAAATGTATAGATTTTGTGTGTCTTCGTAAACTGGACTTTTGACTAAATGTTTTGCCACACCCTGGATATTCACAATTGAAATTTTTCATTCCAAGATGTAATCTTTTATGCACTTGTAAATTATATTTACGATGAAATGTTTTTGAGCAACCAGGATATTCACAGTTGAAATTTTTTCCACCATGAATTTTGCTATGTTGGTTAAGTAATCCCCTAGTGCTAAAAATCTTACCACACCTTGACATTGTACAAACAAATTCTTTGTCGTTTTGATCTGTGGTGGTGTCATTACCATCAATAACAATAACGTCATTGTCGTTATTGTCATTGTCGTTGTCGTTGTTGTTGTTGTCGTTGTCATTGTCAGAATTAGCAGTAGGTGTGGCAACAGAAGAAGAAATTGGTGTACTACTGGTAATACTACCGGTGATACTGCTAGTTTCCATTTTAATGATTTGACTTATCATCATTGGATTATCGTCATCGTCATTTTCATCAACATCCTCATTATTATTATCTTTAACATCAATGTAATTAATACCATTGTCATTACCAAGGTCACT
This sequence comes from Entrophospora sp. SA101, assembly GCA_958430865.1. Taxonomy (NCBI): domain Eukaryota; kingdom Fungi; phylum Glomeromycota; class Glomeromycetes; order Entrophosporales; family Entrophosporaceae; genus Entrophospora; species Entrophospora sp. SA101. Next base: position 113,928 of record CAUDNR010004300.1, on the reverse strand, counting down.
TACGACTTTATTGGAATCGTTTTCATTTTGGCCTTCATTATTACAATTGTTGCCATTATCATTACAAATTTCGCCATCATTTTCTTCGTTGCCATTATTGCCATCATGATCACTATACTTTTCTAGGATTTTTTTGATGTTATCAACATCTATTAATATTATATCGACAACAAATAAACAAAATAATAATTAATTGAAATCAATAAGGAAAAAAATTTGATTTAATTTTACATATTTTCTTTTAAAAGAAATATCTACCCTTTAATATGTTTTGGAGGCCATTGTTATTTTTTGTTGAAAATTTTAAATTTAAATTCAAATTTATATTTAAATTTACTTCCATTTTTTTTTATTTCAGGAAAGAAATTTTATTATTATTGATTTTAATTGGTTGAAATTATGAGTGGGGGGTTTTTTTTATCAGACCTTTTAATATTTAGTAATCGGAGCGATAGATTTAAAATGTAAATGTAAATTCACTGTTTGATCAAATATTTTCAAGGCTTTGGAGTATTGGTTTTTTTTGCACTTGTACAAAAATCTGCAAATTAGGGAGCAAACTAATACATTAATATATAGATATTTTTATATTAATTTATTTATATAATCTGCACCTCATTTAAAGGATCCGCGTCCCGTACTGCACTAAATAATAATGATATTTTCACTATGGAAGATTTGTTATCCGAACCGGATAATATTAAAAACATCTTTAATTTCTTTTCTACGTATTCATATGTTCTATGAAATCCATATTAACACTAATTGTATTATTATTAAATAACAGATGGACGGTTTACACTGAAGTAAATATATTATATTAATATAGGTAAAATTTTTACGCCTTGTACACAATTCCTTTGATTTTCCAAGATGCTGAGCATTTCACAAACTTCTAGTGCACAAAAGAGTGGTTAGAGCCTCATATCCTTTCAAGTGATCCTGGAAAACCCATTCGGATTAATAATAGTAACAGCGTTGAAATGAAATCCTCATACAAGATATGAGGTTCATAAATAATAATACGAGCGAGTAGCTAACCCAAAAACTTGTAATATAGGAGAGGAACATCGTAAATTTAATTGTTGGCGAGAAAATAATCCAAACTTTTTTTTTTTAAAAAAAAGGTTAGAATGTTTATCTTTTCAATCAATTCGCAATATTTAATATAGTGATTCGAGTTACACATCAACTTCGGGCAAAAAAAAACAATTAAAAATCTTATCATTATTTTTCTATATTAAGAAATATTCTTTTAAATTTGTTGTGATCGATCGGATATTATTTGTTTTCCCATAAAATTTAAATTTTTCCCAAAAAAATATGGGTGTTCCTAAGAAAGCAAAATTATCAAAGAAAGCAAAAAAAGGTTCTGACGATGACTCATATCAGGAAGAAACAAGTCTACCTAGAAAAAAAACCGCCAACACCAATAATCCAGTTCCAAAACCAAAATTAAAATCAAACCGAAATAAAAATGATAGCGAAGATGATTTTTTATCTGGAGACGATAACAAAAAAAAGGTTAAGAAATTAAAAAAAGATAATAATGACGCGGAAAAAGACGTAAAACCTGAACAAAAAAAACTCTCGTAAATATATCATTATTGTCATTGTATATCTTCTTTAATAGTTGTACCAAAATAAAACAAAAAAAATCGTTTTTTTAATCAGATTTTTTAGAGGACATCTAAATAGACCTGGCCCTTCTGCGCTTGGATCGAAAGAATTACCCGAAGGAGAAGAAAATTGTCTTCAAGTATTTATTTTATTTGATTTAAATGTCTTTTATCGTCATCATCAAAATTTATTATTAATTATTATTATTACTTAAAGGGTAAAACTTTTGTCTTTACTGGGGAGTTATCATCTATCACTAGGGAAAAAGCACAAGATCTTGTGAAACAACATGGAGGGTAATAAATCAAATCATGATAGTGAAAATAATATATATTTATTTATTTATATTTACTATTTTAGATGCGGTTTTTAATGAAAATAAAATATAATTTAGAAGAGTCACAACTTCAATAAGTAAAAAAACTAGCTTTGTTGTCGTTGGAGAAGATGCTGGACCAGCGAAATTAGAAAAGATTAAGACACTCAAGATCCCAACATTAGATGAAGATGGACTTTTCAATCTAATCAGGGAATCGCCTGGAAATCCTGAACCAAGCTATGCCGAAAGTTCTACTAAAGTCAGCAGTAGTAGAAAGGGTAAAGCAGCTGTAAAGTTTGTTCAAGAACCTATTGGACAATCATCATCATCTGAAACAACGTATGTAATAAATACATTCTTATATGTATATCTTATTTGTTTTTAATTAATCTTAAACACATGTACTCTTTTTACAATAAATATACATTTCAGTGATTCGAAGCACCTAATATGGGCTGATAGGTATCGGCCTACCTCTCTCGAGGAATTATGCGGAAATAATACTTCTATAAAAACTTTGAAAACATGGTTGCATGACTGGTATTTTAATAAAAGAATTTTAAATTTATCACAATGATTTGATAATTTCTACATAATTTGAGATTGTTTATTTAATATAATAATAATAATAATAGTTGTTGTTTATATCATTTCAAAATGATATAGGGAAACGAATTTCAAATTAGGTTTTAAATGTAAAACCAATGGTAAATATCCTGCTGTGTTGATATCCGGTCCGCCAGGAATTGGAAAGGTATTTTACTTTTATAGAATAATATTCTTCCTTTCTCAATTTGCGGCAATGTATTTTTATTTTACAAATTATTGAAAATAGACAACTGCTGCTCATCTTGTTGGTAAACATGAAGGCTATGACATTAAAGAATTCAACGCTAGTGACGTTCGCAATAAAAAGACCTTGAATGTATGAAAATATATTTAATTATTATTGTTATCATTATTTTATGATATTAATAATATGGATGGTTTTTTCCTCTATCACTAATTATAAAATTCTAGTTGACTATCAGGATTGCCACCGGCAACATGTCTATTGCTAGTTTTTATAATTCAAATGATACAAATGATGCTACTGTGACTGCTAGCTCATCGTCAAAAAATAAGAAAGGAAAAGCGGTATAATTGAATAATACTCTTGTTTACAATTAATTGCTATTATTATTATTTACAATAATAAATTCATTTTAATTGACAGAAAGAGGAGCCTAAACCACCACATACCAACCGAACTTTAATAATCATGGATGAAGTTGATGGAATGTCATCTGGAGATAGGGGTGGTGCTCAGGAGTTAATTAAAATAATCAAAGAAACAAAAGTATGTTATCATTACATAAATAAATAAATTAAATGAATTAAATAAACTATTAAATAATACTAATTTTTATACTTATAATCGCTTCAATTGAAGGTACCAATAATCTGTATTTGTAATGATAACAAATCACCGAAAATGAAATCTTTTACTAATCTATGCCAGGAAATTAAATTCCAAAGGTAAATAATTAATTCGATCATCTCAATTTGGAAGATTAACATATATCCTTATATTTACATGTATGATTTTTAAAATAGACCACGCGTTGAACAAATACGAGCAAGAATTCTATCGATTGCATCCAAGTATTAAAATTTTTTTTAAATGTTGACGATCTTTATTCTATTTTTTACAATAACTTACTCCACCCAAATAATTGGTTTTTTTTTTGACTCAGTGAAAATTTGAAAATTAATGGTAATGTAGTTGATGAAATCATCAAAGGAACAACCACGGATATACGTCAAGTCATGAATTTATTATCATGTTGGAAACTTTCAGAAGATAGCATTGATTATAATCAAGGAAAACAACTGTATGGATTGGATTGGATTGAATTTATATTTATTTATTACTGATTTTTTTTTAGTTTTTTAATATATCTTTTATTTTATATTACAGAATAAAGAACTCGGAAAAGGATATAGTCTTAAATATTTGGGATGTGGCAGTAAAATTATTGGATCCAGTCACCTGGTCATCTAGAAACGAAGTCTCATTAAATGAGAAGTTGAATCTTTATTTTCATGATCCAGATTTGACACCCTTGATGATACAGGTTTTTTCGGTTTTTTTTTCCAGAGATGGTATATGCGATAAATTAATAAGCAAGATTTTATTGGATTATTAATATATATATATATATATAGGAATGTTATATCAATAAAATTAGTACAGTTGCTAGTAAGGAATTCATTGATAAAAATAAGGATAAGAATGTCGATCCAGAACTTCTTGAAGAATTTGCAGTGATAAATAGTTTAAGCAAGGCTGCTAGCTTCATATCTGAAGGAGATTTAATTGGCGGAATGATACATGGGTAAAAGACATATCAGTGTCTTTTTTCGGCCCATTTCCTCTTCAATTCATCATTTATTTGTTTGTTTGTTTATTTATTTGTCTGTCTGTCTGTCCGTTAGATCCCAACAACGATGGTCCTTGATGCCTTTTCACGGTATGGCATCAACTGTAATACCTAGTTATTATTCTTGTGGTAGAGGTGGTGGTCTTTATCAATTCCCTAGGTAATTTATTTTATTCTTAAATGTGCAAATTAGTTTTTTAAAATTAAATATATACAAAGACATTTATTAAAAATCGATGATGATGATTTTCTGTTTTGTTTTAGTTGGTTAGGACAAAATAGCAAAGCACTGAAACATAAAAAAATATTGAAAAGTATTCAAAGCAAATTAAGATTAAAATGTAATGCCAATAAAGACGAAATTATTCTAGATTATATTCCTGCCTTGCTTACAAAAATATATTACCCTTTAATTGGTGATAATGTGGTATTTACTATTTAATAATTTAATATTATTTGTTTATTTTTTTTTTTTGTTCTATGGCATATGTTCGTTTAGTATTGATATATATTTATTCATTTAGACAAAGGAGGATATTCAAAAAGTGATTGATTGCTTAGATGAATATAATTTAACAAAAGAGGATTGGGAATCCATTATCAGATTGGGTATGAGAAGCCAATTTGATACTGCAATGAAAAAAATTGGCTCGAAGACTAAAACCAATCTCACCAGAAGGCTAGTATTATTACTTTTTTGAAAATTATTTTTTTATAATATATAATCTAGTAGAACTAATAAAAACTTTTGTTATTAAAAAAGATATAATGCTACTCATCAATCTATGATTTCTGTAAAAAAAGAAAAAGAAAGACGCGATTCAAAAGCAACTATATTGCCTTTTTTTGTTGATAAAGAAGATGATGGGAAGATTGAGGGTGATGAGAATGATGAATTTGGTATTGAGGATGAAGAAGAAGCAATAATTGATTTTTAAAAAATTATAGTTGATCATCAAAAAATTATATTTGATTATTAAATTTATAATTTGCACTAACTCATAAGATAAGGAGAATTCATATAGACTTGCAAATTTTAAAATTATATATATATATATATATATAATAAATCTAACACGTTGAACCTGAGTATCGAGATTTATATACAATCTCGTGCCTGTCTCAAAACATTATTGAGTGAATGAAATAGGAGATATCTAAGGCGACCCATTAAAGTTTTGCCATCCCTTAACTTTTGAAAAGTACAGCTTCGATGAATTAGTAACGTTCGCAGTCGCGCACTTATTCATGATCCCCCTCAAGTTGAAACGGTTTTAACGTATTATATTTTGAGTGATTATAGTCGTTATGGGAAAAATTTGTTCATTAAAGAGAAAAATATCACGTCGCCCAGGTAGTATCAAAAGCTTTTGTATCCACAATAAAGCATTTTCTATGATCTGGGAAGTGAGTTGGCGACGGCATAAACTCCAATTCTGTGAGCAAAAAAAAAAAGGGGGCGAGACAACAAATTACCAAAGGAGTTGGCAGCAACCCAGCAGATCGAACTCAGTATTAAATGTGTTAAACCTTTGAGTGCGTCAGATTTTCTCTTGCTTTATATCCAACATGGTATATTACTTCATTTACTTTTTATCTTTAATTGCAAATAGTTAATAATAAATATTCAATTAATTCAGATAATTTAATATTATTAAAGAAAATAAAGACTTTTATTTATCAGATCGTGAAAAAATAAGTGTTAATAGTGGTAGCAATAATGACAATGACAATGATAATGAAAATATTTAATAACGATAAATTGTTAGAGCCAAAGAATAAGTATTTCGGGGAAAGCTTCGGATCTGGTTACTACTGGGTTCTGGATTTTTCAGGGCACTCCCACTACAATCAAGCTTTGTAAACTAGACCGTACCAAGTTTTTAAATAATATTTATTTATTATAACTATTATACAATGGATAGATCTATCTCTAGATCCTGTGACCACAATAGAAAATAAAAATAATTTGAATCTTAGGAATAATGATAAATTTGAAATTTATAAATTAATAAAGAAATCTTAATTATTTGAATTATATATATATATAAGACCTATTAATATTTTCCCTCAATGGTAATTAATAATTAAAAATGAATAATTGATATTGAAATAATTCCCAATTAAGAAATTTGTAAATGCTTGTTAAATCATAACCAAATAATACATTCAAACTAAGGCAGCTGCTTTGGCTTGTGAGCCAAGTAATATCAATGCAGTCAAGACTGCACATATAAAATATATCTTGGAACACTAAACTAAATCGAGCAAACTCATCTGATATAGTTGATCCCATATGCTGAGAATCTATAAAATAAACATTTATTTATATGCTAATTGAATGTAAAAATCTTTTAATGTTATCACTCTCTATCCCCTTAATATATTTTAAATTATCATAAGGATTCCATAAAAGGTATCCAAATATATAATGATTAGTTGCTTTAAGTTTTTTGCTCTTAATTAATTTACCTATTATGTAATTATCTTCTTTACAAGTTTGACATTAGTCATATTTTAGCTTTGTAATAGCTAAGTGAAACTTCGTTTTATTCAAAATCAATAGGGATTGTCAACATTGTCAACATTATCGGCATTATCGACGTTATCAACATTGTCAACATTGTCAACATTATCGACGTTATCAGCATTGTCAACATTGTCAACATTATCGATACTATCAACATTATCGGCATTACCGGCATTACCAACATTACCAACATCATCAATATTGTCGACATTATTAAAGGGCAACCATTCTATAAATCCTCCCATAAAGAAATTGTCTTCCGTATTGTTATTAAAGGATGACCCTTCCATAAAAAAATTGACATCAATATTATCCATATTATCAATATTAAAGAATAATTACTTTGTTGTTCATATGAAGATGGAAGATTTATTATTATTATACAACTAATAATAAAAAATAAATAAAATAGATTCTTTATCTAAAAATTATTATTACAAAGTGAGTGAGTATATTATTTAGAAGAATAAAATATTAATTATAATTTGAATTAGACTTTCTCTTGTTATTTAAATTGTTTGAGGTTACTCAACATTCTCAACGCTTTCCCATGATTAAGTTCTTTGTAGAAGGGTTTATTTGATCTATCTGTTTCCATAGTTAATCACGTTATTTTAAGGAAGGGAAAAGTTGCACAATACAAGTTCTTTGTAGAAGGGTCTCTAAAGATTTCACTTTAAGGAAAAGGAAAGTTGCATAATACAAGCACTATATAGTGAGTGTTCTTCGCAGAAGTGTTTGTTTTTATATCTCTCTTTTTTTCTGATTAAACGTTAATCACATTACGGAAAGAAGTTACATAATACAAGCACCAGGTTCTTTGTAGAAGGGTTTGTTTTGAGAAGGTTTTACTAATTAAAGGAAAAAAAGTTAAATACGTAATACAAGTACTAGGTTCTTTATAGAAGGGTTTGTTTTTTGAGCAAGGATTTATTCTATTTCCTAATTAAAGATCTATTTACACTACTTTAAGGAAAAGAAAAAGTCACATAATACAATAACTAATAGCATTAAGAATTTCACAAGAATTGGAAGCTAGAAGTTAGAATGTAGCTTTCCTTAAAGTATGTGATTAACGATCTTTAATCAGGAAATAGAATAAAATCTCGAGTTCAAAACAAAACCTTTTTTACCTTTCTACAAAGAAACCAGCGATTTGATCGACAAATTCAAGCTCGATTTTAACACTAAATGTGACATAAAGTGACTAACAAAATTAATTGAAAAAGTACTTTAAAATACTCATTAATGTAACACAAACAAATATGCATAAACATTCTTTGGATGCTTTATACTGAAAGTTTTTCCCATCAAGTCCATCAAGTTCAGTTGCAGAGATGAACAAGAAGCAAAGTTTATAGGTTGACGACAGTAAATCTGCATGGAGCTTTCTGAAATTGTCATGATTTTAGGTACCTTTGTTAACGTTTTTATTGTATTTTTATTATTATAATTTACTTTGTTATTATACAATACTACTGATCTTTTACATTGTCAATATTTTATATGAACTGTTGAGATTAATAAATCACATTTCCTTCCCTTACACTTGTGGTAAGCTTATTAACATTATTTAGTTTTTTTTTTTTTTTTAATGTTTTTTATCAACCCTCTTTCATAATATTCTTCACACTGTTAGACATTTCTAAAAGATCATAATAATAATATCTATTATGTTATTACTATATTTACAGGTTAAAACACATAATGAAATGGGATATATATTTATAATGAGATACTCCGCATTTGAATGTAAAGTGTAAAGCCAAATCATACATAGAACGCCATTTTGGCATTACATACCTCGACCTTCGAATTCAAATGCAACGTAAAAAGAAAAACTGATATATCGCTTTTTTTTTGGACCACGAGTGGAGGTAGCGGGTCTATTTATATGTTTTTGTTGTAAATTATTAGACTACTCGATCAATGCACCATCTGACTATGAAATAGTCTATTTTTATTAAAGATTGCATCATTGATCATGAATACACTAAAATGCCTCGCATCCAGTGTTAGGTTTGATGCTCCGAACGAATATATATGTAAGTGACTGAATCATGTGAAAGAACATCATCGCACTATAATATTAATCTGTATTTCACAAAACTCATGTTACGTTTTCGTTTAAAAACCTGTTTTCTTTGCAAAGAGCTGGATGACATGTAACAAACAATTTTTTCGTACAACATTTTCTATAGTTTATTTGATTGACTTAAAGTTTTTCTATAAGTATGTAAATTGAAAAAGCAAAAGTTGCATTATTTAAATAAATAACTTCACCATCACCAAATTCTAGCGATCAATTTATCGTGATTCAACAACCAAAGAATATTAGCATCACACTTATATTTTTTATTATTATATTAATATGATATTATTTATTTTAATGTTAAAGAGTTGTTACATGAATAATAATAAAAATGAGAATTGGTCGTTGTCAAAAGAAACCGACCAAGGCTTTTTTGAAAGTGTAAAAAAGGAACATGATAATTTGCGATTGATTTCCCTTTTGTTGTTGACCAAGTCTTTTTAAAAAACATAGAGATGCTTCGCCGCCGCGAAAAAACAGGATAAATAAAATGTTTTTTAGCATTTTTAGTATAGACAATAATCAATTCAATTGTAGATTAAATATTTAATACTAATCAAAATTATCCAAAGATAATTTGTATATAATAACAAACGATAGATAATCATAATTCAATTGTCGACTAACCAAAAATTGACAAAAGATAACTCGTAAAACGTGTTTTTAGCATGTTTACTTTCTTAAAAAACAAACCAAACCAAAATTTAACTTTTCTGTACCATTTTAATATCAATAGTACGATATCTCCATTATCACTATGTTGTTCAATTACTTTTCGTTCTTCTTTTTCCCCTACATGTTTATCACTTTTAAAGTCTTTAACATAATTACTAATTAGTTTTTGCTCTTCTTCCTCTCCCACATATGTGTCATTTTCAAGATCATCATTATGTTGTTCAATTAATCTTTGCTCTTCTTCCTCTCCTACATATGTGTCATTTTCAAGATCATCATTGCGTTGTTCAATTAATCTTTGCTCTTCTTCCTCTCCTACATATGTGTCATTTTCAAGATCATCATTACGTTGTTCAATTAATTTTTGCTCTTCTTCCTCTCCTACATATGTATCATTTTCAAGATCATCATTATGTTGTTCAATATAATTAATTACTTGTCGTTCTTCTTTCTCGCCTACATATTTATCATTTTCAAAATCATCATTATGTTGTTCAATATAATTAATTACATGTCGTTCTTCTTTCTCGCCTATATATTTATCATTTTCAAAATCATCGTTATGTTGTTCAATATAATTAATTACATGTTGTTCTTCTTTCTCGCCTACATATTTATCATTTTCAAAATCAAAATCATATTCTGGTGGAGTAAGAAGAGGCGCGGGAGGTTGAATAATTGTTGAATCTTCTTTAAAAATTTCTGGTAATTGTGGTGGAGAAGGAGGAATAGGCTGTTCAACAACAATTTCATGATTCCAATTTCCATGCTCATCAGAATAACTGGCTAAGTTAGGATCCAATACCCAATTATGATCGATAACAAATTTATAATAATATCTTTTCTTTGGGATCAAATTTATTTCAACTTCGCCATTTGGCATTGCGATTGGTTTCCATACCGGATATGTGGGGGCATCAAAAGTACCAGCTATTGTGATATCCTTGCCCCAATTTTTCCATGTGAATTTGGTGGGGACGACAATTGATTTGTTTTCTTCGATTGTCATTTTAATTTTTTTTTTTTTTTTTTTTTTTTAGATAGGAAGAAAAAAATTATAATGAAATAAATAAATAATAAATAATAATAGATGACGATAATAAATAAACTGTGCTATTTTTTTTTTAGAAAAAGAAAATATATTTTTTTTGAAATAATAAATTATTATTTTCCGTGCAGTGGTAAAAATTTTGTAAAAAAAAAAAGAGAAATTTATAAATAAATAAATAATTTTTTGAATTAGATTATATGGGAAGGGAAAATTTTTTTTTCTTTGTAAATAGAGTAAAAACTCAATAAAACGTGCAAACAACGGTAATTAATTAATTTATTAATATTATCAATAAAAACAAATATTAAGTTGACAGTTATTAACAATATTAATTGAAAATTTTTTTGTAAATTTCGTTACTAACTAAAACAGGTGTATATATATGCAAGGAACAAATAAAAGCAAAAAAAATTTTTTTTATTTATTTTTAATTTTCCATATCGATAGTGATAGTATGATTTTCGCATTAACTAAAACAACAAAATGTAAGAAAGATGCTTCGCCACCAAAAACGATGGAGACGATAAGTCTTTAAGTGGCAAAATTTGGGTCAAGTCATATGAAAATCATGGATGAAGAAAGGTTCACTCACATACAGTATGTGGTGCGACTATCTATGAATATAGCAAAAAATCAATTATTACAAGTTATATGTTAAAGTTTTTAAAGGTGATATGACATTATAGGTAGCCTTTTAATTGTAATGGTCTTTACATGCAAAAATTAAGGTGGTGGAGATTGTTTTATTTTTTTACATCCAAGTTCACATAATATTTTATTCTGCTTGGGTAATAGTGGTTTATTGTTGGGTTCTGAAATAGGAATATTAAGAATCGACAAAAACGATTATTTGATTTTGATATATAAATTTTTAAATCTATCATATTCTGGAGCATCCTGTACTACCCAGATCATTTCGTATTTATTTGAAGAGGGTCGCGGAATGTTAAGGTTGTGGGAAAATAAGAGACTCTTATTTCACGCATAGAAAATTGTGCGAGTTCTAAGGTTTGTGGAAATGCGATAATATCCAAAGAAGATGAGAATGTGGATGAGAGAAGTTGGAATGATCCTCGAAGAGACAGACATCGTTATGAGTCGAGTTTGGGTAATTACATTTAATCGAGCGAAAAATCGGAAAAAAAAATATAAAAGGAAAACTTATTATTATCCAAGTGATTTTTTCACGCCTCCTCATTGTTAAATTGAAATATTAATACATTATTTTTACTTTTTATTGTAGGATATTGCACGAATGTCCAAAATCTAACATCAGGGAAGTACGAGTTCATTTATCTAGACCAAATATTTGCTGATTTTGATTAGAAACAACTTCTTTTGATCAATATCATCCATCGGCAATGAACCACATAAAAGATTTCATTTTTATTATATTTTGGATCACTCAATATGACTAAAATTGGATGACTTGATCAAAAACATCCACAGTAAAATTTTTTATTTATTTGCTTTTTTACATAATATCATTAAATGTGTAATATTTCAGGCTATTTGATTTGGTGGAAATTGGGTCTACATGTCTTGAAAGAACTTCATTGGATCTCAAAAGATCACATAAAGATTTTTCACAATAAAAAACTCAAATAATTGACCCAGGCCTGGGTTTTTGGACCTGATAATGTAGTTTTGGAAATAGTCGGGGTAGGTGAGCTTTTTGAAAAGCTCGTGTTTTGGTCCGTCAAAGTATTTATCTATCGCTCACCTCGGCAAGGAGTGATCCACGTCTTCATCGCTCCTCACGTCACTTTCAATATCCATTTCCTTGTTTAGCAAGTGCATCGGCTTCACAGATTTTAGACAGTACTCGGAGGAAAGTAGTGTACTGAGACGGAACATCTGGTTATTGGGTGCTGGAGCAAAAGTATCGTCAATTCCATTGCACTCAACCTTCTCGCTACGATATGTTTTCGGTATTCGTCAGTTTCATTGATGTTGAACAATTGGGTTTGCTCGACTTTCGTAATGTATTTCGTGAACATCACATATCGAAAATTTATGTAGCCATTCCATATCAGCAGCGTCTTGGGATGATATGGGACGGCCATCCTGTCTTCTTGCTTTACGCGACGATAGACGAATCTTAACAGGTTGAGCGAGCAATAGATTTTGTCAGATAATGACCGAGGGAACCCTTTGGATCATGGTTCTCCATCAATTTGATGGTTACAATGGTGTAATTTAATACTTCACGACCAAATCGTACAACTTTTTTCCATGGCGGGGTCAGGAACGTCTGCATGTATCGCGTAAATCCCTTTTTTTGTGTAGGTAAAACAGTGCGTGTGAACCGTTCCACGGTTTCTAAATTCGTCACGTTCAAAGAAATGCTTCCGCTTGCCCTAATTCGTTATCCCAGGGTCCTTCCACTGGCCATTTGTTAGCCTATTTCGGTAGTGCAGGTAGACGTGTAATGGACGATTTAAAAAAACGGGAGGCTATCAGGTGTCTCTGGAAGTAAAAAAGTTTTATGAATGATTTTGGAATGAAATAAAAATAAATCCATTCATCGAAATCAATTTTTTACTCACAAAAAATGGAACGTTTGCAAATTTAACATCTCTTGAAAATAGAAAATCCCTTCCCCAAAAATCGAGTTTAATAAAATATTAGTTTTCAACATCTTTCAACTCAACATCAACATGCCATGTTGACTTCTCTTTTCCCTTCTTGGCATGATCAATAGACCATATTATACAACACAACTATTGTGAAACCTCTTTACAGATAAATTTTGTCACGTAAATCATTATTTTAACAGAATTTTATATTTTTTTAATATATAGTAGCCCAAAAATCATACAACAAAATTATTGTTACTATTAAAAATGGGAACTGTAATTAGTTCCAACTAGTCGCAATTAATTGAGGAGCCATCTTTAATCGCTATTAAATATAAATATCAACAACTAATTTCATTTCTCAAGGTATTTAATATCACAACTATAGTAGCCAAATAAGAAAATAATAAATAATTTTTAAGATTTAACTTATTAATTCGTCCGGTATAATTAATTCAATCTGTTGAGAATCTAAAAAATGTTTATCACAAGAGTGGATGTTAATAAATATTGTTAATTTTAAAAATTAATAACAATGAAAATAATCAATAATTAAATGTTAATAATTACCATGATTACTGATAATTGTCACTTTGTTGGAATTCACAGGTTGGGGAAGGCTAGGAAATTTTAATAACCTGCTAGTATAAACAGCATTTGGATGAATTGTTGCAGTAATTGTTGAAGGATCATATTTTATTTTATCCGTTTTACAAAACTTTCTAATTAATTTTGGAAAAACCCACCAACCATAAGAAAGTGCACACTCATAATCTTAAAAAGTTCTTTAGCGGTTGGACATTTATCTGGATTAGCATCCATGCATCTGAATGCTAGTTCATTATAGGATTTTTACGTATTGTTTAAAAATCCAGGTCTTACACTTTCACATATTTTCATTGCAAGGTCTATACCATGTGCCAAGTTATTAAACGGTTGTTGTTCAGTTGACACTACAGACATCAGAACTCCAAAACTATATATATCTGATGCTGTTGTATATGATTTCCTCCTTAAAACTTCTGGTGCAACATACGGTAGCACCCAAATATATTTTTGTCTGATGCAGATGTTTGACTAGCTGGGCATGATAATCCCAAGTCTGCAATCCATATATTATTTACATTATAAGAACTAAGAATATTACCATTATGAAGATCATGATGAACAAATCCTTTATGATGAATATTTTTTAATCCATCACTAATGAATTTAAGAATCCTCCCATTTTAAATTTTAAAATCTCAAGTTAAATAATTTTGAAGATTTCCATCTGCCATATATAACATTACAAATATATATTCTTTTGTAATTGGATTTTGTGTTAATCCAAAATACCAGCTATAAATCCTCTACCACAAAGCTTCATATGATTTTTGAGCTAAAACAACAAATAAAATATTTAATTACAACAATAATAATCAAAAAATCTGAAACTAATATTAATAAAATAGTTCACCTCATTAAGAAATTCATCAGAAATATTTTGTGAATTATGTGGTTTTTTTAATGCTACAGGCATATTTTTGCTGATTCTTTTATTTCCATCAGTATATTTATTACCATTTAACCAAGTAGCTTTGTATATAGTTGCAAAACCACATTCACCTATCTTTTCAATATTTATTAAATCATTATAAGGAATTCATCTAATGTCTCATTGCCACTAGTCCATCCTTCAGCCAATAGTTTTAGTTCACATGATTGACACCATGTCCTACTGGTATTATATCTATTGCAGATTGGACATTCCCCATGCTTCCATTTTCTCTTCTCTGAGTATTTATCATTTTCATCTTCCATGTGATGCATTACAAGGGTATATTCTTTTGTAATTGGATCTTGTGCTAATCCATAAATTCTAATTTATAAAACACCACATAATTTTTGAACTAAAAAATATATATTAAAATTTAGAATAATACTTAAAATCTGAAAAATAAAATAATTTACCTCATTAAGAAATTCATCAGAAATATTCTGTGAATTATGTAATTTTCTTAATATCACATGCATATTATGACTACATCTCCTCTTATCAATACGTTTTATATCTTTATAACCATTTAACCAAATAGCTTTGTATATAGTTGCAAAACCACCTTCATCTATCTTTTCAATATCTGTTAAATCATTATAAGGAATCCATTGAAAATAAAATTGATGATTATATTCTTTTGCTTCGAGTTGTGTACTTTTAATCAACTCATCTAATGTTTCATTGCCAGTAGTCCATCCTTCAGCTAATAGTTTTGGATCACATGATTGACACCATGAATAATTAGTATTATATCTATTGCAGGTTGGACATTCCCCATAGCTTTTATTCCTTTTCTTTGAATATTCATCATTTTTGTCAGTAGAAGTATCATCAGGGTGTTTTTTTTCTTTTTTTTCATTCAAAACATTTTCCATTTTTAAAAGTTTAATTGTGTTTTTATAACTACATTTGCATATAATTGTATATCACAAAATAGTCTTTTATCATCAGTTTCTGGTGCAAAACCAAGAGATTTTTCGTGTGGAAGAGTATTTACAATGAAATTATCCTTGTTTTTTTTTGCAAGTCTAGCTATTTTTAATTGAGAATTTATTTTTTTATTTTTTGACACGATACATGAAACCAAATTTAGTAGTACTATGTAAAATACGTAAAAAAGAATAGAACTCGGCAACCAATCAATATTTTAAAAAAATATCAACAGGAACGGACTTCTATTCTTTTAAAAATCACGTGCAAGAATGGTGGTGGTATAGACCTCGCGCACCATATTATTTAAATTTTTGATTTAATACTGATATGATTCTACTGCCATCTATTTATTTGCAAATTCAGAGAGGCTGGAAATTTTGTGCTTGAGAAATTGAAAGGTAGTTTAATAATGAAAATTTATGTTCTCATGAATATGTAATGTGTGCGTTAATTTAGAACATTATATATAAAGACATATTACGAAAGCGGAGATTAATTTATTGTTTAAAAAAATAATAATAATGTAAATTTTTTAAAGAAAAAAATAATAAAGAGCCATCTTTCGTATAGGTGGCATGTGTATAGACAGATATTATAAGACTTCCCAAACTCTGATCTTGCTGTCTTTAATTACCAAAAAGAACATATATTGATAAATAATAATAAAAATAATAATAATAATACAAGACCAAGCAATTAATTATACCTGTATATCCAGCGAATAGTGTAGTGCCATCAGGTGACCAAGCCAAAGAGATACACTCGGGATCTTTCGAGTTTCTACCAGTTTCCGTAAAATCAGGCTTTAAATCATCAATAACTTTTTTAGTTTCAAGGTCCCAAATCTTAATACTAGACGTGGTAGCAGCACATAACCAATATCTATTTGGACTGAACACTAGAGCATTTATGATGATATCATTTGCTTCTAATGAATACAAATGTTTCCCTTCATTCAAATCCCATAACATCGTGATACCATCTTTTCCGCCAGATGCACAAAGCGACCCATCTGGTGAAATGGTAACAGTGTTAATATATCCAGAGTGTCCATGATGATTAGTTTTAAGCCTGCATTTACCGCCACTAAATTCCCATACCTATATGTAAATATTAATGTATGTATATTTATATTTGTATTTGTATTTATATAAGTTTTTGTTAATTCTTCAAAATAATAAATATATATTTGTAAACAAATATGTGTTTGACTCAGATCTGGTTAAATTTTTTCTTTGAAATATATTTAATTTCTCTAAAGTAGCAAATATTATAAGTATTAAATTGAACATCACTGTCAAAACTCACACACACACAAATATACATAATAATAGTAATAATAGTAATAATCACCTTTACGAGTCTATCCCAACCAGACGATACAATGACTGGATTGGAGGGATTTGGTGAGAACCGAACACAAGATACCCAGTTAGTATGACCTTCATCCTGAATATTTAATTTGCATTCACCAAGTGTATTCCATAATTTAATGGTTTTATCTCTTGACCCTGAAACGATTTGTCTATTATCTGGTGAAAAAGAAACTGTCAAGACATCTTTCTCATGTCCAACAAATCGACGAGTAGTTGTTCCGGTGTTCAAATCCCATAATCGAAGTGTCTTATCCCAAGAGGCCGACAAGGCAAATTGTCCATCCGATGAAATTACAACATCTTGTACAAAATGATTATGACCTGTTAAGGATTTACGAGGAACTCCATAATTGTGTTCATCTCGTGTCAATCGCCAAACCATAATGGATTTATCTATTTTCATTAAAGAAAAGATTGATTGATTGATT
The DNA here is from genome assembly GCA_958430865.1 of Entrophospora sp. SA101. Lineage (NCBI taxonomy): Eukaryota > Fungi > Glomeromycota > Glomeromycetes > Entrophosporales > Entrophosporaceae > Entrophospora > Entrophospora sp. SA101. The sequence continues at coordinate 96,362 of CAUDNR010004300.1, read as the reverse complement.
GATTAATGATGAATTTTGTCTTCCAAGAAAAAAAAAATCCATGTTAAATGCATACCACGAGAAGAAGACAAAATCATTTCAGGGTTTTCCGACGTTGTAGCTAATCAAATTGTTTGTGTATATATATATATATATATATGTATGTAAATATATTAATTAATCAATTAATAATATTATTAAAATTACCAATAGCTGTTACCCAATCCGAATGTCCTAAATAAATTAATCATAATTAATAAAAGTAGTCAATTAATTAATTATTATTCTTTCAATAAATTATCATAACGTTCATAAATAACCTTACCCTCAAGTGTACCACGAAGTGAAAGTGTGTCTCCCATGATTATTTATTTATTAACAGAAAATAATAAAAAATTTGATGATAATCAAATTCGTCCTATTTGGAAAAAATCAGCCACCTATATTTTTTCGCAAAAAAAAAAAAAAAATCTAATTAAAAAAATTTTTTTCCTAATTACCAATCAAAAAGAAATATTTAAGTCCGTGCTGATTGCCAGTACTGTTAATGAACATACTAACCATGTCAAATATATTAGTAGCAACTTCTAAAACTCTAGATGGTTAAAACAGTAGCCGTTTTGGCCAACAAATATATATATATATATATAATCATGTGACAGTCTTATACCAAATTATCGAAAAAGTCTTGACCGCTTTTGGCCTTTTTTTTTTGGCTGGCCAAATGGCCAGATGCCAACACGGGATTAAAATACTAGTTGCATAATTGGCAAGAATTCCATATAAAATGAGTTTCTTAGACAATGGTTTGAAGATCAAGTAAGTGGTTGTCTTGGATCATTGATCATTTTAGTGACATCAATGTTAATATATTAATTTTACATTATGTTATGCTACCAAATAACGAAAAGCTGTCTTATAAAAGATCATTCGCGGCATTGAAAAATGATGGCAATTTATAAAGTAGCTTTTATGCAAAAAATCACATTTTTATAATAGTGAATTTAAATATTTTATTTAACTTACAACCATAAAACAAATTTTTGCTTGCAATTTGATCTCGTTTAGTATTGTGAGCTGATATTACTATTTTATTATTATCCATTATTGATATTATTGATTGATATATATTTGATTTTTAGAAAACGTCCAAGGCAAACAATAATAGAAAATGTTTAGCCAATACGGGTTTTTTTCTATAATATATGAACGTGTATGTGTCGATAAAAGTAAAAAAAAGGTTTAAACAAGGAATCGTCATCTTCAATTTTTAAAGTTTTTGAGCCCTGATTTTTTTGTAATATTTATAATAATATATTTTTAATTGGAAATCAAATTATAATGAATACGTGTTTTTGTAATCAAATGTCCCAACCATCATATAATTGATTTTGATAATTTTGATAATGTTGATTTACTTGTTCTTGCATATTAATTGTTAAAATATTTGAATTTATTATTTTTTTTTTTAAGGATATTAATATGTATGTCTAAAATAAATGTCCAAGTCTAAACAGTAGTGATATGGACGTCTAACCAACATTGTTGACTTGGATAATATAAGCTTAGAATGGAATTCAAAATAAAAGTAATAAGACCAAAAAAGGGCATGTTTATCTTAGAGTAACATGACCTATATAATTTGTACATATATTATTATTATGTAATGAATGTCTTTTGAAAATGTATTAGTAATATTATCTTCTTCCCAGATTATCAATATGTTTATTATTAAAATTATCAATTTCATCATCATCATTCATCTAATACCCATGTAAAAATACGTTTTCCATTTCTTTATTATTATTGCTATTTTTTATATTTTTATTGACATTGTAGATCTTATTTGTGCATTGATTTTAATAATTATTATGATAAATTTCACAATTGTTCTCCTCATCATTAATTTCAATAATATTTAAGAACTGTACCTGATCTTCTTTTTTGGGAGGACTTGTACTCAAGATATCAATACATGATATCAATATCATCAACATCATTATTAATGAAACAATTCTCTTTTTGTAAATCTTTTTAGCAGTGGATTGATTCTGAGTAGTCTTGGTAATTTTTTTGTATTGCAAATCGATGGTTTTCCAATTCATCATCAATAAAATCATTCCAATAAAAAAATCCATAATAAATTTGTTTAATCATTGTTATTTTCAATAATGATTATGATTTCTAGAAATGTTATTGAAATCTTGATCTTCTGGTTGCAATGGTAATGGTTTTCTGGTTCATTTATTTCATAATATTCTTCTATGCAAGTTGTAATGGTTGTGACATTGAGCTCATATTTACAATACTATTATTATAATTACTATTAAATTATAATATTCTAAAGTCAACATTTTAATAATAAATAGAGAAATCAATGTGGAATATTTAACAAATAAAATTGATATTCACCTTTTTAAATATGAAATATCATCATTCGTATAATATACGTAATGGCTTCGTCTAATCTGCCTGTTCTACCGGTTCTGCCAATTCTGTGGATGTAGCAGTAGAGGTATTATTGTTGGTTTTTATTCAAATGCTACTAAAAAAAGTTATTATGATGGTGAAGATGAGATTGTGGAGTTTGGCCAGAAAGATGGAATATTGCCAATAGTTAGATTTGCTGAAAACAGACAATTGAATGTTCGTGAAGCTGAATGGAAACTAGAAATTGTTGATAATGTTGTATCAGCAAGTAGACGACAAGTAGGTATTTTTGTATTTATATGTATGTGTATAGTTTTTGAATTGATTGTGGAAAATCATAATTTATAACTTTACTCCATTGAAATCCATACCACGTGCTATAATTCAAAACCCGTATTTTTCCTTTTCGAAAGTTTAAAATAATTGAATCTCTCTTTTTTTTTTTTATAAAAATACGATTTTAATAATTATTTGAATAAAAAAAATAACCATCAAGTGCATGCATATAATGGAATTTTCTTTTTTGTTCTTTCAGAATAACATCGTCATATGAAATAGTTCTTTATCAAGTCCAATTGATTGAACAAACACCAATGCAGGTGGTTTTAAGCCTTCTTGTATCAATCGACGAACTGCTATCAATTTACCCTCTCCTTGTTTAAACATAAACAAGCGTTTAATGACTTCTGTTGCCGCATTCTATCTATTAATATTCGGCATTGTTTATTTAGCTGATCTATCCATAAAAGGATTTCAACCATGCTCCTGGGGTATATACACTTAAAATCCCTTTAACTCTCTTTTAGTATAAGTGTGAGATAATCATATTCTACCCAATCAAAACAGAACGGGGTTTTTGGTGTACTGGGGCGGTGTGGTAAGAGTTTTCACAATCAAGTCGCACATAATTAATATTAAGTAATAGTAAAAAATTTTTACATATAAAAGAAATGGAATTACCAATTGTATATTATCCTCGTCCAGAATATATTGAAACAGTAAGTTGATAATTTCTCTACAAATGGCTTTAATTGATGATTAGATTCTTTACATCTTTTTTTCTTTCTTTAACTAATTAATTATTAATTAAAAGGACACAGGTAATAAAGTGAGTAGAAAGTCGGTTATTTGCGGTAGTCAAAATATAATACTTGGTGGCAAGGTATCCATACAACTGATTAATTGAACGAATGAACGAATGAATGAATTATTAATACTTAAAAATAATCTCAACTACTATACTTGCTACTTTTGGCTTTTTTTTTGAATATAAATTAGACCATAATTCAAACTGATTGTGTTATTCGTGGTGACCTGAGACGTACAGGAACCGGACATGCAGTGGTGGTTGCTATTGGTAGATATTGTCTTTTGACAAGAGGTAGCATTATCAGACCGCCATATAAAACATATAAAGGGTAACTATCTTATGTCCATACATTCATACATTCATTCATTAATTAGAAAATCCAGAAATCTTTTTTCATATTTCTGGAAAAACATAAATGCTTATACATGCTTTATATACGTGTTTGTAGAGTTTTCAGTTATTATCCGATGAAGATAGGTGACCATGTTACAATCGGTGAAGGCAGTGTAGTGGAAGCAGCTATCATTGGTTCATTTGTACATATTGGTAAAAATTGTGTTATTGTAAGTTGTCATTATATTTTGTGGAAAAAGGTTTTTATTTATATTTTATGATAATTAACATGTATTTTTATATTTATTAAAATAGGGAAGATTTGCAATAATTAAAGATTGTTGCAGGATTGAAGATAACACTGTTATATCTCCAAATACTGTGGTTCCTTCGTTCTCGATCTATGAAGGATCGCCTGGTAGTGTTCCTTTTCTTCTTCCTTCATCTTATTAATTAATTAATAATTTTACAAATAAAATCATCGTTAACATCATAGGTGTATTTGTTGACGAATTACCAGAATGTGTACAAGATATTTATGAAGCAAAAACAAAGGATTATTATTCAAAGTTTCAGCCAAAGGATAGTTGAAACGAGATTCCACAAAGATTAAACGATTTTGATAATTATAATAGTAATAATAATAATACTGGTAGTAGTGGTGCTAGCAGTAGTAGACATACACAACAATATTATTCGTCTAGTCAACGTCAATATCATTATCATGTTGAATCTTCTAGCAGTAGCAGCAGCAGCAGCAGTAGTGATGATGGCAATGGTAATAATTATAATTATAATAATCGTAGCCATAATAATCGTAGTCGTAATAATCGTAATCGTAATAATAATAATAATAATAATAATAATAATAATAATAATAATAATAATAACAACAACAATCACCATAACCATAGTTATAACAATTATAATTATTATAATTATAATAATAGATTTAAAAATGATTCAACTTTAATTAATATTTTGTTAATGATTATTGTAATAGCACAAGTAATCTTAATTAAAATATTATTTTTTGATCACCCTCATCGCACTTCAACAGCAACATCTTCTTCATCGCCATCATCACCACCTACCACTAATCCAACTACTTCAGTCGCATCAACAACTTTACCTCATAATTCTCCAGATTTTACTTCTCAAATAAGAGATACTACAACTGTGACAGTTTCTACAATTGCAACAAGTATCATTATTTCTACAACCACTATCACCACTACCACCACCAAAACTACTACAAAAACTTTTAATAATCTAGTTGACAAGAATGTCTGCTATCCATTAGATTTATAAATTTATTTGATTTTTTAATTTTTTAATTTAATTTTTAATTTAATTCTCTAATTTTTAATTTCTAATTTCTATTTAAATAAAAAAAGTAATTCGTATAAAAATATTTGCACCGTGTCCCTCCAATCCTCTCCTTCCTATTGTCAATTATTTTTAATTGGTTATTTTTTATTCAAAAATATTAATACAATTACTGCTGCTACTACTACTAAAGTGAATATTATATCAATTATAAATATCAATTATCTCATCTAGTCCATTCATCGAGTTAATAGTCTGTACTGCACATTTCTGCTTTCCGAAGCCAGAGGACTAATATAAATAACAAATTAAATAATCATTTGCAATTTTAAATTTGATAAAAATTATTCAATACAGAGAATCATATCCAATCTTATCAAATGGCAAGACTTATTTATTTACTTGCGTGTGATTGCAAATTATTAAATTATTGGAGAATTCTGTATCATAAAAAAAAATGTTGGAGTCATTCACATTTCAGAATTGAAGTTATTAAATATTAATATTGATAATAACTTTATAAAAAATCCCTGTTAATCTGAAAACCTCCACTAATCCGAAGAAAATTTCTTGCACAAATGGCGGAAGTTGACTATGTATTCAGGAATGTGACCGAGAGGGTTTTTATAAGGTGTATGACTTTACAAGACGTGACTTTAGAGAGGTGTAATAATAAATTGTTTTATTTTAAAAAAAAGACCAAAGAAAAAAAATCCATGTGGTAGCTATTGGTCATCTTTCTCAACTTCAATCTCAATCTTTCCTTCCTTTTGTTGCCTTTTTATGGATCTTATTGATAAAGTATCAATATTTTCTCAAAGAAGATTGAAGACTTTAACTCTTCTAAGAGTTCCAAGGAATTCTCTTGTTCTTTTATGTCATTTATCATAATTGGTAATAGTTTAGCTTTGGTTTCCTTTTGAATACGCGTCAGTTATCTACAAAGCCCTTAAATGTAACCTACAGAAATAGTCCTATTATTTGTAAAATTGTGCATACTAATACAAATGACATTACTCAATGCGGTTTTTACCTTTGTACTTTTTCCTCTTGTACATTGAAGTTTTGTGGATGAATCCGTACAGTCGCAAAATAGTTGGTCGTTATTGTTGAAACAATTTCTGCAGTTATCAATCAACATCACAATAACATCGGTATCTAAAAGGGTTAGAAAGAACACGATGATTAAATATCCAATAAAGCCTTTAAAACAAATATTCTTACATTCAGGGTACTTTTATGTATTGTGCGTTGATCGGAAGTCAATGTATATAAGGAAGAGTTGGCTTTGACAAAAAATTTCACTCTATAGTACAGTCACAAGTGGTGACTAAAAGGAGCTTTACAGAACAACTTTAACATCAACAAAAACTCATCATCAAACTTTAGTGATTCATTATGATTATAATGCATTCTTTTTTTTCTTTGTTTAGTAAAGCAAGCGGAATTCATATATAATCAAAGTAAATCGGGAAAACCTTCAACTTCCCTATATTGTACGATTTAATATAGTAGGTTCACTACATCAACACCAACTGTAGTTTGAAGCATCATTTTTTTGATTTTTCTAGAGAACCCAATCGCATGATTTTTTAATAATGCTTTTAAAATAAAATTTTTTAGCAACATGTTGTCAATTCGCAAATTTATCCCTTTTTTAAAATAATAATCTAAACAAATATTGCTTTGATAAAAATATACATTCGTATTGTGATTCAACAAATGGAGTCATCGTATTATTGTCACGAAAACCTTCACTCTACGAATCAAATTTGTTTTCAAAGCAGCAAAAAATAATCAATGCCTTTATGAAAAAACTTACCTGAATCAAATAAAGTCACCACCTACCCAAAAGTTTCGGTCACCCTAAATTGATGAATTGCGCAGAAGCGTACATAATAATTGCACAAAAAATTTATATTATTTTGATCCTAGATATCCATGTACTTAAATATAAAATTTTAGATTTCTAGCCTTTATACAGCTCAAATAATAATAAAAAAAACAAATTTCGATCATTTTTGTAAAGAAAAAAATTTGACATGAAAAATTTTAAAAACCTACATATTAACATATTATGAGATTTTTAGATGCGATAATCTAATTTCATCTAATTCTCAAGAAAAATTTTTTTACATTATTTTGGATGGTTTTTTTTTTAATAATTTTTTAAAGATTTGATAAAATCTTAAATTTCGTAAAATGTCTAATTTAACTGAAACTGAGCGTGGTCAAATTATTGACCTCCATATAGGCGGCAATTCAAAAGTGAAAATTAGCAAATTCTTGGATTTTCTAGAACAACAGTTACTCGAACTATAAAGAATTATGAAATAAGAGGTAGTGTCAAAGACTTAACTCGAAGTGGTCAACCAAAAACATTAAATAATGACCATCAAAAAGTATTGAAAGCAATTGTCAAACAAAACAACATTGAATCAGCTGAAATAATAAAAAAAGAATTTAATCAGAAAACTGGTCTGCAAATTTCAATTAACATGTTTAGAAGAAGCCTGCATGATCTTGGCATTTTTTCTTGTGTTCCAGCATGTAAGCCTCTTATTAATGAGGGACACAGACAAAAGCATATGGGTTGATGCTTAAGAAGAAAAGATTGGAGTGTAAAAAAATGGAAAAAATGTAATATGGAGTGATGAAAGCAGGTTCACCTTGTTTAGAAATGATGGCCCAGGTCATGTTTGGAGGACACTTGGAACAAGGTTTGATATTGAGAATCTAAGACCTACAGTCAAACACAGAGGTGGTAGTGTAATGTTTTGGAGCTGCTTTTCTTGAAAAAGGATTGGGTCCACTTGTAAAAGTTGATGGGAAAATGAATCAACATGATTACATTGAGATACTCCGATCTTATTGTTGCCATTAATAAACAATAGTTTTAATAATTGAGGTTATCTGTTCCAAGATGATAATTCACCAGTCCATACTGCCAAAAAAGTTAAAAAACAAACGAAATAAAAATCTTAGAAAGTTGTCCAAGCCAGTCCCCAGACCTAAATCCGATTGAACACTTGTGGAGTGAATTAGAGACTCGTATTCGAAAAACCTAAACCAGCAAGAAATTTCAATGAATTAGAGACCACTATGATTGAAGAATGGAATAAAATTTCATAACATTTACTTAAAATTAATTGAAAGCATGTCTTGTAGAATTGCAGAATGCATTGCAAACAATGGATGGCCTACTAGCTACTAATTGATAAGAGGCTTGCTGTTGAAAATTTAAGCCATTTTTAATTAAGGTTTCTGGTCCAAACTGTTTTCTCAAAGCCCAAACTAGTTTGGGCAATTTGGGCTTCTCAACATTTTCTA
>CAUDNR010004300.1:56504-80909 GCA_958430865.1 Entrophospora sp. SA101 | reverse complement strand
AATAGAAACAAGTGTTACAAGTGATCAACTCATTCAAGAAGAATATCATGAACTTCAGAGCCTAATTAATGGACTAAGAAATATTGAAGCTTCTGATAGATTGAGTGCAGAGGATTTTATTAGAATTGATAATGAAATCCAAGAGTTTGGAAATGTTGAAATTGCTGATGAAGAAATTATTAGTCATGTAAGACCAACAGCTGAGTCTGAGTCAGGAGATGAATTATCAATTGTTAATCAAAGAATTACTACAAAAGAGGCATTAGAATCTTTAAACATTGTCCTTTCATATATTCAAGATCCACCTGAAAATCTTACTTTTGAATTTATACACATTAATTCAATAAAAGCAATTAAAAACCACATATCCAAACATACTGCTTCTAAAAAAAAACAAAGCACACTGGATAGTTGGATTACTAAATAATTATTTTTATAAAATTATCTATATATTATTTATTTATTTTTCTTTTTTTATGTATTTTTATAATTTTTTTTTTAATAAAGTTGTATCACGGGATTTTTGTAAAATTTTGCCGAACTTTTTATATAGTGAAGTTTTTTGTCAAAACCAATTCTTTCTTATATCAAGCGCCGACTGTATTGCTAATGGACATTTTTCATAAACCAAATGGTCCATTATAGAGAGTGAACTGTATATTTACTATACTACAATGAAATACACTATTTCCCATCATTACACTCTTCATTTGCTTTACTTGGTTGTGATTCTATTAAAAAAAATAAGTAATTATGAGTATTGTGAATATTTAATCATAATATTAATAAAAACATATATCATTTGTGTTTTTTACCCACTCATTCGCAGGTTTTATCCACTCATTCGCAAGAGTTATTATTTTTTAAAGGTATTTTCTCAGTAACCTACAAAATACATGTTGGTTTTTTTGGTACTGAAATGAAGAGAAAACCTTGAAATATATATTTATAAATCTTATTTGTAGTTTTTTTATTTTATTAACCTTCAAAGTGAAATAAAACGTGATGTTACTCTCAAATTATTTTGATCATTTCTTATTAAATAAAAATATATGGTCGATCGCTCCACCCTTAATTAGTGATGTTAGCTGGCTAAGAAATTTATCGGCTTAGCCGGCTTGAGCCAATCAAATTCTATTCTCAAAAATAATAAAAAATATTCATTCATTTGTAATGCCGCTAAAAAAGAAAAAGAAAACTAATCCATAAAATAAGCAATAAATTAGTTCCAACACTCGTAGCAAAGAAAATTCTTGGTCTGGTGGGTCATTGCATAACAATATTAACAATGGGTTAAATAACAGTAGTAATATTAATAGTAGTGGTAGTAGTGGTAGTAGCAACATTAATAATTGTATTAGTAGCAGTAGTAATAATAATCACAGCAATGATAATAATAATAGTAATGATAATAATAGTATTAATAATAAATGAAACATTTGATTATGATAAGTTAAATAGTAATAGTATTTGTAGTAATAATAATATTAGAAAATTGTTATTCGCACCCCTCCCGTGACTAAGACAAAGATGAACCAATAAAATCATCACATTTTAAATCCATTCATTGGTCACATTACTACACTTAGTCACGGGAGGGTGCGAATAACAATTCCCTAATATTAATAATAATAATAGTAATAATAATAATAATAATAGTATTGATATTAAAAAAAAAGAAATAGATTGAACCAAAATAATCTTCATAATATACAGTTTTTGAGAGAAAATTATAAACTTTTTGATCAATAAGTTGGTTAATTTTTTTTAATTTTTATATTAATCGATTTTTTATTATGTTTTAATTGAATTTCTCAATAAGAATAAATAATTCATTTGATCAAATGTTAGCTGGCTAGAATTTTTTACCATACAGTGATTTTATTTATTTTTGGATACAAATTTCTGATTGGCCAATTTAAATTTCACGCACAACGTTTAGTAAAATAATAAAAAACCCCGATTTTGAATGAATTTATACAAAGTATGATATTTGTCTACTAAATTATTAGATAAAAAGTTTATTCAAGTTCTTAGCCGGCTAAGGGTTGAACAGCTTAGCCGGCTAAGGTTTTTCTACCAGCTAACATCACTACCCTTAATTATTTATTATTGGCACTTAGTGTTGCACAGGTTTTTTTCTTGACACGAATGATTTTATTTTTTCTTGGAAAATAATTTATTTTTTGACAAAGCCCAAGATGACAAAACGAGAGATTTCTAAAGAAGAAATGTTAATAACTAACCAGAGGCACTATTTTTTATTTGTATTGATATAATGTGGTGTCTTTTGTATTATATAAATATTTTAAATGGAATCAAAATGTGGAGCAGATCTTTCTGGGTAATTATAAGATCCTTATCAACAACAAACGATTGGTATTTTGCTTTTTGTAATCATTTTTAATATATAATTATAATTACAAGATGTTAAGGCAACATACCATTGAAAAAGAAACATTTTGAATATGTGACATTTGATTATTGGAAATTGGCAGGTGTTGAAGCACAGACACCGCCTTGAACTCTTTACAGCCATTCTCACATGTTCCTCGTGTACATAAGGCTAAACCAACCTGCGATCCCCAAGGATACAATTGAATATTTGATGGATGGAGGCATTCATATACAAGGAAATGATTAAATAGGTAAGTCATGTTTGCTTTATTAAAGATAGATAATTAATTATACAATATATATAATCTATTGGTTCTCTTTTACTGGTTGAATGATGCCAAATTGGGTATTGGCATACTGATAAGTTGATAATATTTTTAGTATTTTTATCATATGGTCCAAAAGCCTATTAGTAAATATTGAAAGCACCAATATTTATCTAAAATTAATAATATTTTTAGTTAATTATTCACTTAATTTAATAAACCAATGGCTCTTTTATTGGTTAAATATTTCTAAAGCTCTTTGTACTAAAATAATATCATAATCTTGAGTAGTAGTTAGTTGAAAAATAATTCGAGTAAAACGAATAAAATAAATAATGAGTAAAAAATAATTCAAATAAAGCGAATAAAATGAAATTTGTATTACGAATAGAAACCATTCATTAATATTAAAAATCAAAAAACAACAATAAATAAACAAACAAATAGATTTTATTGCGAAATAATTAATTTTGTTCTTTTGGGTGTTAATAATGATTGAGTCGACCACACAAGTAGTAGTCAATTTAAACAGCATTGTTTTAAAAAATTTATTCAAAATAATATTATTAAATGATTTTTAATGTTGCAAATTTTTTTCTTGATACATCAATCTCAGTCCAAAATCAACCACATTTATATACTTTAAAAGTTTTTTTATTTCTTTTTTTGATAAATAATAAATTTACCCCTTATTTATTTGTTTTAATAGATTCAAATTTATTGGATCAAAAATGGTATATACACTTTCGGAGAATCAATTACGCGGTAACACACATAATTAATTGAAATTCGATTCTATAGGAATCAAACTTTGCACGCATAATTTATAGTACTAGACCACAAACCACGTTATTACGTTTCTTTGGTTTAACAGGATTGACTATGTAGTTGTGTACTTTATTATGTTAACTCTAAAATAAAAAAATCGGTTTTACTGCTTTAAAAAATAAACAGTAATTCTATCTAAAGTAAATAAATTTATTTGTTTATGCGTTATAATAATTTTGGATTTCCAACAATTGTTTGATTTTTTTAAAAAAAAATATATATAAGAACGGTTGATGCGTTTTATGCAAGATACTTCCTTGTTTGCATTTTTTTGATCAAAATTGGCAAGGGTTTTTATAACAAACTGAACCAACTTAACATCCAGCTCACTGTCATCTTCTTGATCTCTTTTTCTTAGACATTTTTGTTTTTTATTTTTTAAAAAAAAAAAAAAAAAACACGTAAAACAAAATGATTATTATTGGCGCTTGATGTTGTACAAAGATTTTTTACACGATTTTTTTGGAAAACAAATTTATTTTTTGACAGAGTCCAAGGTGACAAAATGTGAGTGATGTGAGTGATATTGTTTGGTATGATATGGTTTGGTTCTGAAGATGTGTTAATAAGTAACCAGAGACACTTTTTTTAAGTTACATTGATGTTTTTTAGTTATTATAAATATATATTATTGAAATCAAAACGCGGGCAGATCTTGCTGGGTAATTATAAGATTCTTTGTGACGATAAATAAATGATTGATATTTCGTATCGTTATTAATATTAATATTATTATAATTAATTACAAGATGTCAGGGCAGCACACCGTTGAAAAAGAAGCATTCTAATGTGATGTTTGATTATCGGAAAATTACAAGTGTTGAAGCACTCATGCTATCTTGAATACCATACAGTCATTCTCACACATTCCTCGTGTATACAAGGCTAATTCGACCAGCCTCGACCACGGATAAAACTGAATTCCAGGGGGTCAGCGCATGGCCCTGGAGTTTACCAATACTCCAAACATTTTTACTAATCTTTTCTCACAGCACCATGCCAGAGAAGGCTGTTGCCATGTTTTGCCGAAAAGTCACTTGCAACAATCCTACCTCTAGGGTAAGTATGACTCTGTGATATGTCACGACTATAGAGGTTGCAGCATTTTGAAGTGTTGTAATATTAGGTACGCATAAGCATCCAGGTCCATCAAAGCAATGAGAATCTACGACTTGTTTCAAGCACAACTCGGAGTAGGGTTGGTGACCCTGAAATTACATTTGGGCTCTGATGTTAGAAGAAAGACTGTAAATAAAATGTTTCGGATTTTGATTGGTATGCTATATATTAATATAAATTAATCATTTTCTGTTTATTTAATTTTTATTTGACCAACCCAATTTGTTATTTTTTAAATGGGGCCTTTGCCCATATAGTCTCCTACAAGTGGTAGTTACCCCTATTGTGATAGTCACTGGAGTCAAGATGAAGGCGTAAAATAAAATAGTTCAGATTTTGATTGGTATGTTATAGATAAATTAATCATTTTCCCAGATTTTCTGTTTCTTTAAGTCTTATTTGACCAACTGAATTTGTTTTTTAAATGGGGTAGGGTTGTTGGTGAGACCAACAAGATAGCAACCCAGGACTCAAAACTCTGAATCCAGGGAAAATCTAAAACAGCAACCCAGGTTTCAACCTCTCAATTGCAGACACTGATTTTATTCTAGAGGGGTATAATACAAAGCAATCATCACACAAACACTGATTCTCATCAACGATCAATGCCCATATGTAACAGCGTGAGAGAAAGATAAGGGAAAGTTTTGTCCAAAGCCTTTCAACGTGTGGGGTACTTCAATTGTGGAAATAATTCCATGGTCAAGTTGTGTGTGAAAGCACGACCACATGTTTATAACAGGAAAATTTTAATTAAATCTGACACTTGTAATCAACATCAGATTTATTATTCATTCTAAGAACCATAATTGATAATTAGAAAAAATAATTTATTTTGTGAGCCCCAGAGATCTGGGTAGACATGTATTATTAAAAATTTCATTCATGCATGGCCTTTGTATTATCATTACTTGGGTGATGCAATTGTTTGTTATGCCAATGATAACATTAAATGTATTGAATAATCATCGTGAATATTTAATGGATGGAGGCGTTCATGATTAAATAGCTAAGTCATGTTTATTTGTTTTGTTTTGTTTATGTATATATGATTAATTATATTTAAAATATATAATAAAAAAATAGCATGGAATCCAAGACTGCACTACTGTGTCAATCAAGTCATCAAGCTGTTATGTTTGTGCATAATTTAAAATTCTTTAGTGCTCCCATCTTTCTTTGCTTATTATTATATATAATGAATGATGCCAAATTGGGTAATGGGAGTGTCAGCAAATATCAGAATCTGATATCTGACTGATATTCTTTAAAAAAATAATCAAGGTATTGGCATACTGATAAGTTAATAATATTCTTAGTGTTTTTTATCATATAGTTTAAAAGCCTATTAGTAAATATTGAAAGCAACAATATTTATCAGGTATTCTTTTAAAATTAATTCTATTTTTTAGTTAATTATTGAATTTAATAAATCAATGGCTCTTTATTGGTTAAATATTTCTAAAGCTCTTTGTGAGGAGCTTTCTTAATTGCAATACTAAAATAATATCATAATCTTGAGTAGTATATATATTTGAATAATTCGAGTAAAAAAAAAAATAATTCGAATAAAATGAATAATACAAATAATTCAAATAAAATGAATAATTCGAATAAAACGAATAAAACGATTAAATGAATAAAACGATTAAACCGAATAATGCGAATGAAACAAATAATGCGAAGAACCATAGAAGCGAACAAAATGAATAAAGCAAATAGTAGTAATTTGAATAAAAGCGAACAAAGCGAATAATTCGAATAAAAGAGAATAAAAACGAATAATTCGAATTTGCATGCACTAATATTAATATTAAAATTAAAAAACAACAATAAATAAACAAACAAATACCTTTTATTGCGAAATAATTAATTTTGTTCTTTTGGCGTTAATGATTGATCTAAGAATGGTTGACGAAATACTTTGCATGGGGAATTATTTCGTCAAACCGTTGTTAATTTCGTTGCATCTGACGAAATGTGACGAAATTGACGAAATTGAAGTTGGCCAATTCAACTGACCAAATTTTCATAACCAATGATCAAAATATGGTTAAATATTGAGTTTATATATATCAGTATAGTGATGTCACCAAAAAAATGATTTAGATTCGGAACCCTTTGTATTATCATTATGATAAGAAAGAATTGAGAATAATCATCATGGTAAATACACAACGTTACTCTACATATTAAATTGCTATATAAAATGCCATGTACTGTATAACACAATTAATAAAATTATTAAAACCCTAGATTCTCAAAAAATGTACTTTGAGCATATGCTTCGATTTTGTTTGAACCTCAAAATTCAGTATGGTATGAACATAGCGTTATGAATACCTTATACTAGCAATAATCCATTGGTTTTAAGGTAGTGCCGTTGGTTTGACGGGCTATTGAAATAGTTTTTTTTTGGCGGAGCAAATAAATTTTTTAGGGTTAATTATCACTCTAGTGATCAATTACACACACACAATAAGATATACATGTAAGCTCATTATGTCGGATGCAACAATCAATTTTTTAAAATAAATAAATGACCGACCTATCGAAGAGTTTGCATGTGTGTGTAGGGTTTAAAGAAGGGCCCAAAAAACAAATCGGTTGATATGGTAATTACATATTACCAGCAATTTTCCCATCACTATCCTTGTCCAAAGTTGATGCATGATGTTAATATATTGGCTGAAATGTTTGCACTATATAAAAACAATCAATATATGTATCTGATTTGATTGGCTAAATCAATTTTCGTCAATTTCGTCAAATTTTGTCATGTCAATATCTCGTCAAAAGATCCTTGGCAATAAATATGAATTTCGTCATGTACAATTCGTCAATTAACTAAATTCAGTAATTTAGTCAACCATTCTTAGAGTCAACCACACAAGTAGTAGTCAATTTAAACGGCATTGCTTTTAGAATTTATTCAAAATAACATTATTAAATGTATAAATTTAATAATTTTAATGTTGCAATTTTTTTTGATAAATCAATTTCAGTCCAAAATCAATCATATTTATGTACTTTAAAGTTTATTTCTTTCTTTTTTGATAAATAATAAATTTTTCCTTTGTTTGTTCTAGTTAATTTATATGGTCTAATATCAGGCCACAAACCACATGGTTAACCCTGTTATTCCGTCAAAATTATTTGGTAAATTTGGTTTAACAGGTGCACTTACTGTTTCTAGAATCAACTTTGGCTTAACAGGGTTGACTATGTAGTTGTTATGTTAATTCTAAAATAAAAGAAATCTGTTTACCTACTTCTATAGCATGATCAATAAATTTTGGATTTCCAATTTTTAAGATCGTCATAAACAATATTCTTATTTTTCCTCAATTAAATTTAATTAAAACTTTGAATATATTTGTAAAGCTAAAGCTAATATATACACACATATATATAAGAATGGTTGATGTTTTTTATGGAATATATTTCTTTGTTTGGTCAAGATTGACAAGGTTTTTTATAACAAACTGAACATAGACTTTCCATCCAAACTTAACTTAATAATTAATAATCATTTATTTGTTTGTTATTAAAACAAGCTTACAACTGAGAGCGTAATGCGAGCTTTTGCCTTTTTATGTATTACACAATCACTTTGCCGTGCTACGCGAGATCAAAAAATTCATTTATTTAAGATCACGTTAACACCAAAGTTAAGTTGGTTTTGGATTGCATCTTCTCCTTAGCAAAAAGCAAAAAAATGACATCATTCAGGCCAAGACAATGGTCTATTTTATTAAAATCGAAACATATGAATAGGACAGCCGTCCCACATTTTTTTTGTAACACTAACATAGAGACATTCCTCTCAGGCCATTTCAGCACATGAAATTCAAGCTTCTACATTCAACCACGACGTTCCTGTCCATCTTTCAAGCAATCAAGATAAAATTCAAGTTTACGAATGTGTACGCTATGTGAGCACATTCAAACCATGAAATCATTTATTGTTATACAACGCTGCGCCAAGTTCTTCGTGTCCTGCAGACCGATGGGAGTTTTATTTCCTGGTAGCCATTGCCACACATGACTTCTTTATCACGTGTATCTGCTTTAAGAAAAAATTTGAAGCAAGTTGTTAACAAACCGAAAATGATCTCAGCCTTAAATTCAAATTTGAATTTATATTCATATATGTGGAAATTTGTTTAACGTGTCCAAATTGCAGGCAAAAGTAAAAATAAATGTCCAAATAATTACATTACTATAAATATTCACACAGTTTTGTCCGCTTGGGTATGTCTTACAGCTTGATGAAAGTGAACAAGGCAAAATTGGAAAGGACCGGTTAAGTTAAGATGATAAAACAAATATCTCTTATCATTCATTTTTACGTCTGGAATTTTAGTCCAGAGTTCAGTGGCATTGGAGTTGTTAGTCAAAAGGTATAGTTTTGACAAACATTCGACTGTCGAAATATATTTGACAAGGTCACTGGATTTGCCGTAATAGTAATGTCTAAATATGTCGAAATGTTGAAAGTCTAAATATTGTCAAAAGCCTAAATTGATGCTGAAATTCTAAATTGATAAAGTCTAAATAATTAATATTAATATTAATAAAACTGACTATTTGCGCCCCAATAATAATATTAGTAAATTTGAGAATGGAGCCAATTTTTTAATAATAATAAATAGTGTATTAGCTGATTGATTTTATATTCACTAAAAATATAAATTGCATTCATTTTTTATCATTGACACAATGTAACTCCAAAATTCAATCTTTATTATAAGTTTGTGATTTTTTTTTGCAAATTATTCCTAAGATTGTTATAAGGGACTAGATTTTATTCAAGAAGTTGCTTTGGTAGCTGAAACTAATGATTTAGAAGAACTTATCAACAATTATCGTTAGACATTTTAACTAAGATAAATGATTTAGCATATAAAATTTATGTTTAATCTTTTTTAATTTTTTATACCAAAACCTTTTACAAGAAAGTTCAATGATTATAAAATTAATGGATTCACTATATCATTTTTTTTAGTAAAATAAATTTTTTTTTGCTGATAAAAACTTATTTTTCTTCGGAAAATTTTTTATTTTTATTTCTGCTATATACTCTTTCCCAGGGTAAGTTTTATAATAATAAAAAGACCACCAATTCCTATAGAAATAGTCAAATAACTGATCTATAAACGTAAATATATATATAAATACATACATATTTATAAAAATGAACCAAATTCAAGTCTAAGTATTTTAAACATAGCTGGCAACTTCTAGCTTCTTAATCTAATAGTTTTATTTTTTATTTTAAATTAGAATTAAATTATAAATGCAATCTGTGTCAACATTATGAAATTATATCTGGTTTTTGGAGTGTTACTATTACAAAAAATAGAAGAGGATGAAGAGGATGGATGAAATTTATTCTAGTTTATCATGAAGCTGTATTTGTTCAAAAATTTAACAAGTGTTGATAGGTGATATATATGAGTTTTTAAAGAATTAGCAAAGAAAATTTTAAATGAATGTTTGGGGTCAGAAGAATGTGCCATTAAATATTATTTATGAGAATAATAAAATTATTTTCTTACATATTGTATATGTACACGATCAGAAGGTAGAGGAGATGTAGAAGGAAATAAAAATTGTAGATGGTAGAGGAAAATAAGTTGAACATTATGTTTAAATAGATTTAGGTAACAATAATAATTTATAATATTCTTCTAATAAAAATTTTACACAATTTTTCATCAAATTATACTAATTATACTTAATGATTATTACTATAGGATAAAATACATAATTCTTGTTGATTAAAATTAGGGTCTTCCTTTATTATTATAATAAGAACTAACAAACTATGCTTCGCGTCACAAAACTATATGTCTTGTGTCACGAATTATGCTTTGAATCACGAATTATTATTATTCCCCGCGTCATGAATTATTGCTTTATAGTTATCCTAGTGAGTTTAGCTATTGCAGAAGGAATGTTATTGGGTCATGTGAGTTTATAGTTTGTGACACTAAAAATAGTGTGTCATTAATTTGAGATAATGAAAAATAATTTTGTTGTGCGACAAACAAAAATTAAAAATTTTTCTTTACATTAACAATGACTTTACCACTTGAACTTTTAACTGAAATATTTAAATACAATGATGATGATTATAAAACATTATATTCTTGCATTCTTGTCAATAAACAATGGCACAATTTCAATATTCCAATTTTATGGAAAAATCCATTTTATTCTAAAAACAGTCTCAAAATAATAATTAATTGTTTGTTGGAAGAAGATAAGGATTTCTTAACAAGAAATAGCATTGAATTGACTTTTAAGCTATTGAATAAGCCACCATTATATAATTATGCCAAATTTTGTACTATATTTTATTTCAATTATAGTTATATTCAGTTGTTGACAAACAATTCCAAATTAGACATTTTAAAAAATAGAGTAGCAAATTTTATTTTAGATTCAGCAGTTATTAGAAAACTTTGCATTTTTTATTGCAATACAACTACTTATCTGGCAAACAATTGTAAATTTGATAATAAATTTTGGAATCTTAATGAATTAATTTGTTATGGTAATGATCTTGTTAGTAATGAATTAATTGATAAGTTAGCAAATATTTGCAAACATATTCAATCATTAACTATACATTGTAAATACAACAATAAATTTGAAGATAGTCTGGCTCAACTAATCAAAGCACAAGATCAAATAAAGCAATTAACCATTTATTTTAGTTTAAACCTTGATTTATCAGATAATTTCAAAAAAGCAATTCTCACACATTCTCAATCAATAATTTATTATTCAAGTATTGGATTAAACAATTTAGATCATATATTATTACCAGCACTTAAGAATTTGAAGACTTTAAAATTAACATTATTTTCTGCTGATCCTCATTATGGTGACAGAATAAAATGGTTGAGAAATACTTCACAGCCAAACATTGAATCTGTGATGTTAAACATTTATGGGCAACCATTTATATCAGCCTTGTCAGATTTTATTAGCATTAATGGAAAAACTCTTAAATATCTGAACATTAATGGTACTCAAAATGATATTGAATTTTTAGGAAAGCTCTTTCAATCAATTGCACAATGGTGCAACAATCTAGTAGAATTATCAATATTATATAATGATGAAGTAAATCAGGAGTTAACAAAAGTATTCAATAATTGTATTAAATTAGAAAGTATTACATTCAGTTTTGTTTTTATGGATACATTAGATGGTGATAAAATACTCTCAGTACTAAATCAAACATTACCAAAAAAATTAAAGTCAATAATGCTTCCTTGTATGTTTTCTACTATCAATGTCAAGTCTTTTGATAATCTAACAAAAAATTGGAGTGGATCTAAACCATTTACAATAAAGTTTAATGATTTTCATAAATTAATGGATTAACTAAATTATTTAAATTATTGTAAATTTTATTATTTGATTTTAATTGGTTTGGGAAAAAAAAATAAAATTTTTTTCTTTACATTAACAATGACTTTACCACTTGAACTTGAAGGTTTACGACCACCAATACTGCCTGGAATGCCTGATGATTATGCACAAATGATGCAGAGGTGTTGGGATGCGGACCCATAAAAAAGACCAACTAGTAGAGAGCTTTATGATTTCGCTGATAATAAACTAGATGATATTATTAAAAATGAAAGTTTGAAAAACAATAGTAAGAATAATAGTTTAATAAAAAGATTATTCAAGTTTCCTAAAATTAAAAATCATGATAGCAGCAGCGGTGGTGGTAATAATTCGCAACAAGTATACGAATCACATCCAGATGCATATCATACAAGTAGAATCTTGGATGAAGAGATTGCTAAATCAAAGAGCTTGAAAATTTATACAAGTAATGACAGTTCGTTAAACAATCTTGATTTTAACACTCTCCTATTAAATGCTGAAGGTGAATAAAAATTTCATTAATTAATTAGTTAATCGGAGATTACTATTCATTAATTATTACTAATAATATTTTTTATTATATTAGATTCTAATAATTAAAAGAAATCGATGAATGACTAATTTAATCTCCATTATAAATTATTCGTTATAATTATTTGTCTTTTTATTTTATTTCTTAAAGCTAAATTATTTTGAAAGAATAAATTTTTTGATTCTTGTTAAATTGTGGTATTGTATCATTTCAGTTGATTAACAATTATGGCTTAACTTTTGGCTACCCTTGTCAGTTAATTGCAAATAATTCGGTGCTTGTCAATTAATTAGTTTACAATTTACTTTGGTTTCCTCTTTCTTGCACTTAAACAAAACTATGGACACCTAGTTAAATAAATCAATATGGCCTTTTACAAAACTCAAGAGCTTCTATAAAGTTCCTTTTATTCACTTGTGATCGATTTATTCGTTTGCATTTATTGACTCGCTTTGGTTTACTTGAAAAACAACCCAAGTAGCTTGTTTAACAGCCTTACGTTTACAATTACAATAATGCCACCAGTATTTCCAATTATACCTTTGAATGATGCTTCATTAACATTCATCAGGTAACCAACATTAATCCTAACCTTGCTTGCTTGTTCACTAAGTAAATAAACGTGGCTTTTTACCAAAGTTCCACAATTGTTACCTTTTTACCAAGACATTAACTACACTCATTGCTTTTATCAAGGCGCTTTAAACAAAGGAAATAAAGACAATATTTTTGTTTAACAATTAATTTTATTTAATAAAAATAATGATTCTATCAGAGTTTTATTTTATTAGAATGTTAATTATCCTCTGTGAGGACAGAAGTTATCTTTAATGAAATTTTTGTTGATACAATAAGGATAAAGATAAAGATTATTGAAAGTAACTTAATAAATATTGATATTATAATTATTTACATAATAATTAATCTAAAATTAGAACATAAAATACAGATGTATTCAGCAAAAACAAAGGAGATTGGGATACACGAGAAAAATATAAAAAAAAGACCTTGGAATATATATTTATAAGTTTTTTTTTAAGCTTTTATATTTTATTAGCCTTTAAAGCAGTTTTACTTGCGTAATTTTTGACTTAATGGCAGCAAATTTGATGTTTTACAATTTTGGTGACATTTCGTCAAACAACATTGTTGGTATCATTAAAAGACTCAATAGGTTGGCTAAGAAGGTATAAAAATACTTTATGCTTTTATGTGGTTATTACTTTATAGGGTATCTATTAATAAGTTTTATGAAAAAAAAAAATTCAATACTTAGACCAAGGAACAATTAGATACTTGGCCACTAATACTTGTGTGACAATGAAATGGAATCATTTAATTGTTGAAAAGCCAGATTAGAGTATATCAAGCCATCAGATGTATTTGGTTGATAAAATCAACGAAAATAAAATACATTAAAGTCGATTTGAGTAGCTGAAAATCTAAATATAAAATTGTCTTTAGTCTTAATCGATTGATGGATGAAACACAAAAGTTGACCTTAGTCACAAAAGTCAATAAAGTAGAACTATTTTTGCCATTATTAATAACTTCATCATTCTCTCCTTCTTCATCATCATCATCATCTCTTTTTATTAACTCATTCCTGAATTGCATCTATCGTTTTCTTAGAATTTGTTTTCTTTGGTCCATAAGGTTGGAATATTGATATTGTGCCATTGTTTGTTGACAAGAGCACAAGAATATAATGTTTTGTAATCATTTACAATATTTCAGTTAGAAGTTCCACCAGCAGCCTTATTTTTTGGTGAGATGAGACACTAAATGAAAAAAATTTATTTATAATTAAAAATAATTTATTTTGAATATTAAAACTAGAGTGACGGCGAGTGGCGATAGCCACCACCACCATTCTTTTGATAAACACTTACCCAGCAATTTCTTCTCGATTATTTTCTTTAATTCGTTTTCTGTTTCCTGATAACATTTTTAAGAAAAGAAATGAAAAAACTGATTAATTTTTTACTATAATTAAAATATTTCTCAGATAATAATGTATAGTTAAAAAAAAAATATTTGCAGGATAATTTTTATAGTTGATTAATTTTTTACATAAAGTAAAAAATAAAGTGAACCTTTACATATTTGATCTACAAATACATTTTCTACAACAAAACGATTATTTTTGTTTCAATTCCAAAAAAATATTTTACAAAAAATTCCTTCCCAAAAAAATATTTTAGTTCTAAACAGAATTCATTATTCAAATTCAATTCTGAATTCAATTCAATTCCGAATCCAATTTTGAATCCTTATCCATATTCATTAAAATTGAACCGCGTTTTTTACCTGAAGATCTACTTTGTTAATACTTTATTAACATAAAAAATTACACAAATTTTGATATATGAGGCAAATGATAAACGTATTAACCCTTTTATTGAAAAATTCGATAAATATGGAAGGTTACATGCATCAAAACTATTAGCCCGAAATTTATTATGTTAATTAAATAATGTATTATATTATTTAATATTGTCATTAATTTTTATATTTACATGCATGTTGCTTTAAATAAAAACAAATTCAAATTTATGAATTTCCGAAATTTTTATTCACTAGTACTAGAACACCTAGGTAAAAAATATGGCAGTATCCTTTGACACAACCACGCCACAACGAATGCAAAAAACAACCTCGACAGTATTCTGACTAATATCTAGGTTGGCAACATCACCTATTGTTTCATTGCAGATTTCTTGTCTATGACCAACTATGTTTGTTATATTCTAATTTTGATGTTGATTATATTGGCTTAATTTTCGATTTAAAATATTGTTGGTCGCCAAAACTATTTTGAAGGGGCGAAAGTCAAACTAAATTGAAAGTTATGTTAAAACTAGTTTCAACTTGTGGCGAAACCTTTTGACTTTCACACAGTTGAAAAACTCTCTAGTTTCCATGTAAAAATATACACGTAATTACAGCATTATTAAGGTGAGAAATTGACCCTTATATTTTCAAAATAAATAATGTTCAGATGCTTGAAGAAAAGAGAAAATTACCTATGAAGTTTACCAAAGAAAAAGAATGCAGGCAAAATCTTATGATTACATGATTGGGAAGTTTCTTTTCAAGTAATATCAAAGTTATACGTAGCCAAATTATCTTGTGAAACTTTGTTATGCAATGTAAATAGTGATACATATTAATGTAAACTCGATAAGTCGGTCATGTGGGGGTGAGCTCATATGGCCGACCTATGGAGTAAACCGACTTATCAAGTTTACATATGTATGCTTAAAAAATTTTGGTAATTTTGATCAGAGGAAAGAAAATCTCATGGTCAATTGAAAAAAAAATTTATTAATAAAACAAATAACAATATAATACGTGAATAATCTTATCTACAAATTCAACAAGCTGGATAATTGATTCACATGTTAACTGAAATTTCATATAACTACTGTTGGCTCAATATTATCTTCAAAACTGATATTAAATCTGTATGGAAAACATCATATTTATTACAAAATATTTTTTAATTTATTATCAATCCAGCGAAAACCAACAGGTTTCATTTTAATCCCATTTCTTTGAAGCAGTAGTTTTTATTTTTGGTGAATCGACTCCCTCTCATCTTAAAGATCAATATTTTCTAATGGAGTACATATGAAGTTGTCAATAAAATAAATATACTGTATATAATTCATTTTTGAAATTTCATGTACATGAGTGGAGAATATACAGATCATTTAAAAATCGTGTTATTTATCATTAATATTAATAAATCTTTTGTATAAAGATTCTGTGTAAAAAATATGCTTATTTCTTCGAATTACTGGCAGATTTTGCCAATCTACGTATTTTAACATCCCAATTATATATACGTGCAGTATCTTTTTTTGTGATAGTAAAGGAGATGTTAAAGAATAATGACAGTAATTATATATTATATGATTTTAATTTTGATTTTTTGATTTAGAAGGATACTGACTTCAATTGTGGTAACTTGTTCTCTAAGAAACTCTAAATCTTCCGATAAATTTTTTAAAGAATTTTCTGCTGTTAATAATTTACTTTTTATAAGTTCTTTTGCTTCTTGCAATGAATACTCGAGCATTACATTTGCCTTAAATATATGTGTGTGTGTTAAATTTATATAAATGTAAAAATGAAATAATATATTATTACTTACACCAAGCCATAAATTAACAAATTTTGTAGATTTAACTTTTGCCGGTATCCATAAAGTGTCATTTAATTCAAATGTGGTTTCCATTGATTCATCAGAATTCTACAATATACATTTTACAATTATTAAATCAAAATAATTTTTTTGATAAAATATGAAAGCTTGGTTGATTGATTTGCCTGTTTTTCCATCAAGAATTCCACTGTTTCAAGAGTTTTCTTAATTTCAAGTATTCTTAATTCCAATCCTTGTTTTTTATTAATATAATTTATTTCCATAAATTTATATTTACTGTTAAAAAAACTAAATGTTAAAATATTATTATTTTATGAAATAAGCCTCCAACCAAAAAAACCAACTTACGATACAGTTTCTTGTAATTTAGCTAATATAACTTCAGTAGATGTAGAAGGCTTTGACATAAATTCTTCGACATTTTCCTTTTTTTTCAAAAATTATCGCTTTTGAAAAGGATAATATAATAATAATAAACATTTTTATATATATATACATATTAAATTACCACAAATTGGATTTTAGGAATTCCACGAGGATTAGTCTCGAGCGTTTCAAATGTTAGACTACTACTACTATCACCGCCACTAGTACTAGTAGTTAATGACATTTTGCGAAAAACAAAGAATTAACAAAATCACTGATCGATCTGAAGATTATGTCACACTTACTAATAATGATGTCATATCGCGCATTTAGACATGGCCACCACCAATGTAATAAGTAAACCTCCGTCAAAGATGATCCTTGGCTCAAGTTTTGGGCTAATCTTGTCGGTTGATCGCAAAAAAATACATAATGATTCAGTGTTGTCAATTAATCTACCACTTTACTTTAGTTCTTGCTTACTGCCTCTTTCTTGTACCTAAAAAGTTTCAGTAAATCTGTAAGCACACTTGATGGTATCAGATAACTGTAAATAAATTCTTTTTATTTACTTGTAACCAATCTATTTGGCCGATTGCAAACTCGCTTTGGTTTATTTACAAGCAACTTAAGCAGTTCGTTTAACAATAACGCCGCCAATATTTCCAGTTAACCTTTGGACAATACTTTACTAAAGCGAATAACGTTACTAATCGTTGTTGTTAACCAACGTTTAGTTCTAACAAATAAACGCGACCTTTTACCAAAGCGCTTCGCTTTAAAGTTCATTTACGATTTTAAGGATAATTTTTACAGAGTTTTATTTTATTAGAATTTCAATTATCAAACGAGAACCCGAAAAAGTTAATACCTTTTATGGTTATTGTGTTTATATATAGAGAAAATCAAAGTTAAAGTGGAAAGCAGGCAGTAGTTTTTTTGGAAGTATATAGAAAGGGGTGCAAAAAATAAATCATCATTCCTTTGAAAGTTTAAATAAAACACGAGAAAATTATCTTGATCTTGAAAAGTTTTGTTAAAAAATGTCTTCCTTAATTTTTCTTGCCATTCATTTTTTGATTTTTCGTGTACTAACAACCTCCTTATTACTATGTACTGGTTTCTTTAGTCAAAAACTTCTTTTGCTAATTTTCAAAGTAAAATTTCCTATGGGCAGGCATTCCTTCTTGTTATTTTGTTTCATTATTTTCATCGTTTCTTGTTTATTTCAAACTTAGTTCTTTCAATCCTCTTTGTAAGAGTTAATTCTTCTTTGTTTTTCTCTTGTCTGACTCTCTTTCTCTCGGTAACAAATAAACTTTGGCCGATGCCCTTTTGAATCCATTTTAATTCCTACGTTGGATCTTCTTCAATATTTTTTTAATCTTTCCTTTCTTTGGGCTCCAAGTTTTGTTTAATTGTCGTCTTCTCTTTCCCACATTGTCTATCGAAAATAACCGTGTAGTCTGTAATTGGCGATTTTGGTAGGTTTCTATGATGTTTCCATGATCCTGAAAACATTTTCTGTTTTTAATGATTTTTCAATTATCAAAATCATTTCTTCATATCATCATACATTTACTCATCATTACCCGCTACATCTTTCTTTTTATCAATTTCATCAATACTAAATTCTTTCTCAAATAAATTCTTATGAATTTCGGTTAAAGATTAATTAATGAATAATCATAATGATCTAAATAATAAAGTGTTAAAGTAAGTTAAAATTAATTACAATACAATAAATAGACAAATAAATTCTTTTTTTTTTTGGCTCCGTACATCATGAATTTCACAATGTATCATTTTTATTTCAAGGGAAAATTGGAATTTATGATTTGCTTTAATGGGCATTAATAGTAGATTTTACTATTATCACATAAGAAACGCATTGTGTAGATCTTGACTTTTCATATAAAATTTCTCTGTCATTATTATTTATTAGCATTGAATTTCAATTATTATTTAATTAAGAGATAAAGCATCGGCATATGGTAAAGCAATTATGTCTCCAAGTGCCACAGTAGTAGGTTTACTTGACAAAATTTCATTAGCAATCTATATTAACATATTTTCAATAGAAAAAAAAGAATTAGTTAATTATCAAAAAAACCATCAATGATTTAATTAAAGATTTGGATTTCCAAATATACTTTAGTAACATCAGATGATTTGATATGATCATATCCTGACACTGCTTCGGAAGCAGAAGTGATTTTTGCAGAAGACAAAATCTAGTAAGATAAAAACATAATATTAGTGGTGGTGGTGGTGGTGACAATAACAAAACACAAACA
Source organism: Entrophospora sp. SA101 (assembly GCA_958430865.1). Lineage (NCBI taxonomy): Eukaryota > Fungi > Glomeromycota > Glomeromycetes > Entrophosporales > Entrophosporaceae > Entrophospora > Entrophospora sp. SA101. The sequence continues at coordinate 61,520 of CAUDNR010004300.1, read as the reverse complement.
ACAACAACAATACCTGATTGCCCAAGGTTTCAGTTTTAGAATAACGTGCATCATAAGAAGCTGCAGTGTTATATTTTGCTTTTGCAATTGCTCGTTTGAATTCCTCTATATCAACACCTTTTGCAACATGTTGTAATTGTTCGACTGTAGCATCAACAGCTGAACGTATCGATGTTGGTTTACCTGAGAAATATACACCAAAAATACCTGCGTCTGAATAACCAGTATTGAAAGCACTGATTTTGGTATCAACAAATTTATTTGCTGTTTGAGCAAGTTTAGTAACACCTTCACCCCACTTTGTATATTTATCTCCATCTAGTAGCGATCTAAGAATCTGAAGAGTATAAAAATCAGATGTTCCCCCTGGTGCTCCCTCGAATGCAAGCACAAAATGGCTTGTATCATTTCCACTAGACAATCTAACCTCGCCTCCAAAATATTTGGAATTGATTGGTGTGGCTGGTAATGTATGATTTATATCTTTAAAAAGATTTTCTGTTAAAGTTTCCAACTCATTATGATCAACACCAGTACCAATAATAGTGATATTCGGAGCTGTATAGACTTTGTTGGCATAAGCTATGACATCTTCGCTACTTTTAATCTTTGTGGTAGAATTTGCAAAAAGTGAATTGCCAAGTCCATTACGAAATGCTACTTCATGTGTTGTTTCTAAAGTCAAAATTTCTGGGGTTGATTCGGCTGTACTTCTTTCAAAAGCAACACTTTGTTTCACTTCTTTAAATTCATGTGGTTCATATTTTGCATTGAACACAACATCAGATAATACACCTAAAAAATAGTCTCTATAATAACAAAATGAGAAAGATGATGATAATAATAATAATAAATAAAATTTAAGACATACAGATTATTTGGTAAAAATTCAGCAGTAAGAATTAAATTTTCTCTTGTTAAATTGGCTGTTAATACACCGCCAAGTAGTTCTGTTTCACGTGTTGTGCGAAAAGCAGTTTTATTTGTGGTGTTCTATATCATTTGAATAAATTCAATGATTAATAGATATTTGTATATACAATTTCAATTATTCATTCACTCTAACCTTAAAAGCAAAATTCTTCAAAAAATGTGCAGCTCCAATATTATTAATAGTCTCATAACGAGGACCAGCCTTTGCAACTAACGAAATAGAAGAAGCTGGTGCACCATCTTTATTGAAATACGTACGTACATACATAAATACATGCACATATATATGGTTTAATATATCATATATACAATGTGCATTATTATATGTTGTCTTCTTCACCTTGAATAGAAACTGTCGTTATTCCATTTTTTGACTTTGAAACTGAAATTGGAGAAGCTGCAACACTAGCATATTTACGATTTATTAACAAGCTGTTAATAGGAGAATAAAGTTTATTACTTGACAATTTACAAGCACGGAACATTATTTTAAAAAGTGAATTTTTTTGTTACACGAATTCTGAAATCACACTAATTCAGTAATTAGTCAATGAGTATGTAAAATCCTTTAAGTTTAGGCTACTTTTAAAGCTCTATGAATTAAAAGGATAGTTAGTTAACTTACCTTCAGACTTAAAAACTTGTACTCTTTTTTTATGTTGTAAAATAAAAATATTCTATGAAAAAAATTTTTGTTACACGAATTTCAATCTTTTCTAAATTGTTACAAAGTATGTTGCACTGATTTGGTTGAGTTGTATATACAGTATATATTCTTTCGTTAAAATAATATATATTAATAATATTAATATTGTTTGTTTAGCACTTCTTTGAGAGCGTTTTGTTCAATTTATTTTTAAAGAAAATTTCATGTAAAACTTCAAAGTTCAAGTAAAGATTTTTTACTAACGATATTAAAAGCATCATAGCCATAATAAATAAAATCACAAAAATGCTTGCCTTCGCAAGTGAATTGTGATCGGACCATCCTTTAGCTTTTTACTTCTATATTACTGACCCATAAAAATCAGCTCCACAAAGGATTAAGAAATGAATGAATCGCATCACCCAAATATTCAATCATCCCTTAAAGAAAGAAAGACCGTTCAGCAATGGAATCGATTTTGAAAAAGACCTGAACGTCGTTTGCTTCAAAACTTTTGAAACGTTTTTACTGTGTGAGGGTTGGTGAGTGGTTTGATGTGGATTTGTTTTAATCCGAACTTTCCGTGCTTTCCGTATAGGACAAAGGGTTCCATCATCTTGTTATCCAAGTGGTAGCGGAAAAGTTTAGTGGTTAAGCCTCCCTCTTATTGGGCCTCTGTGGTCCCCTTTTCGATCGCAAGCTACTTAAAAATCATTTCCAAAATAAAAAATGAATAATACTAAATCTGATATGTTGAGCTTTAGATGTCAGATTTAACATTCCTATCTTGTTGATCCCTAACTTCCTTCCAAGTTTCCTAATAATAAAAAAGTTGAATAAGGATGAACTATATCATTTCATAGTCTTTCCGGATGAATAAAACTGATTCTTCATATATACATTTTTTATTTTTACGGTTGATTTGAATTATATCAATGGAATTGGTCTGTAATTGCTAATACTAATGAATTAACACACTATTACATTTTCTATGATATAGTGAGCTTAACATACATGCTATTTAAATAAAAAATGGAGCTTATGAGGTATCAACTATGCAACAAAGGGTTATAGAACGGAAAACATAGATAGTAGAATAGTATAATGAAAGAAAAAAGGAATTTTGCTTTGTGGTACTACCAAATGAATGCGTTCCGACACTACGCGCCTCAACCCTCATAAATAACGGACACCATATCGATACTATGTATCTTAGCCATGGAAACCCGAATGCATTGTGAAAAGTAACGCAATTACCTCAATCCTGACATTCAAATACGTTATGAAATGCAATCCATGTATGGCAATTCGGCTCAACGAGCTCGAGAAAATGACGCACAGAGTCCGAATAGGTCAAACGTGGCTCGTCATAGTCGATAGGACATAGAAGGCTTAGTGAACACCATTTCCTTTTTATCGCCTCTGCTAGCATGATGGCGCATTTATGGATCAATTTTCATATGTGTATTGTAGGCAAACGTAGACTGAATCGGAATTCTAGGATACTCTGCATCCCTTGACACATGGTACCTCGAATGTACCTGGGATTTGTGAAATACGGGTAGGTACTCATTTAATAAGCCATTGTACTTATTTAAATTAAGACATTTGACTTATTGGACTAGTTGTAAATTATTGGTGGTCACCGCCAAATCGGATCTTGCTTTTTTATTAATGATGCGAATTAATATGCGAAAAACAATTTGAGTTTTGAATTTATATTATTATTTAAATAAAAGAATTCTTTAAATGATGACAGGGATCAATAATTTAAGAGACTTTTTCAGTGGCATCTAACATCAAATCAATATTCCTCATGAATACTAATTAGCCGAGTAAATTATTATTAAAATGTCTTTCCCAAATCTTCAAAAAACAGAATCTCACATTTAAATGATCTTCATACATGTGATTATAAAAAAAAATTGATGAATCTATAAAAATTTTTTTTTAATAATAAATAAAATGGTATGTTTTATATAAATGTATAAATATATTGAATTGAATTGAATTTTTAAATTAAATTAATATTTATACACATGTATATGTAGCCATCTCATAAAACTTTTAGGATCAAACGTGTCCTTGGGAAAAAACAAAAACAAAATCGACCGATTCCTCATTGGATTCGACTTCGTACAGGAAATACAATCAGGCAAAATAACAATATTATAGATTAAGAATGTTTCCTATTATGTTAATATTTTAATGAATGATGTTTAATGATATTTAATATTATTATTATATAGATATAATGCTAAACGTCGTCATTGGCGTCGTACTAAGCTCAATCTTTAATATATTATTAATTTGGAATATTTAATCAGTTAATAAAATTTGGATTTAAAAAGAAATTAAAAAACTTCATTCTTTCCTTTTCTTTCCTTTTATCCTAGAAAAAATTATTAATAAATTTATAATTCTTTTACTGAATTTGACAAAGCAAAAATTTATATAATATGTGGGCACGCTGTAACAAAGCCAGACAAAGTGATTAGGAAGCAGAATGCTTATTTATCTAGCCACGAGTATTCTGTGGTTCCAAAGGCCTGAACAAACAAATATCATTATATTTGCATCTTTGTAAAGAAGTAATTTATATCTGGCTTTATATGCCTTGATGACTAGGTATTGGGTTATATTTAAAAATCATTTCATTGCCAAGATTATAACATATCTATTTATATATATAAACAGATATTCAGAATCGAACCTAATAAAACTAAGAAATATCATGTTTGCACTGAAAAATGACTGTATTAATGTGGCGGGAACTAAACTTTTCACTGTTGGCTCGATCATGGGCTCTCTGCATCTATTTAAAATCAAACAAAACCATTTAAAGAAAATGTAACTAAGAGACAAATTGCCCAATTGACGTTAAAATAATTACAACTTTAATTAAAACTATATTTTTATAATAATAGAACATTTAGTGGCAGTGTTATTAAATATGTACACAAGTAAACTCGATAAGTCGGTCTCTTAATATAAGTCAAACTCGGCCAAAATTTTTTCTGCCCTTTTTTTCAACATTTAAAATCTCTTGATAAGTCAGTCAATCCATATAAATATAAAATCGCGATAAACTGTAAGTCGACCAACCCTTTTTTTCTAAGATATATTGTAAATTACCATCGATAAGTCTATATCACGTGATATTTTCATTGAGCGAGAGGTCATCATTACTATTTTAGTAACCTGTAATATTCAAAAAAAAAATTTAATATGGTGCGTATCACCTATACTCATCAAAAATTTTCATGTGACTTCTAACTGTATCTAGTCCACCAATTTTATAAATTTTTAAAAAATAAACGGTGCAAATATTACTTTAATTGATTCTCTTTCAATTCCACGGATTAAATTTTTTAATTGCTTAATTTTTTGGGGAGCTGATAGTGTTTAAAAATAGTCAATTTTATTAATAAATTTCA
>CAUDNR010004300.1:2488-17240 GCA_958430865.1 Entrophospora sp. SA101 | reverse complement strand
TATTTGTATTACCAATTTACCCGATTATTTTCGCGGATCATCAAGTGAGTCGATACTTTTTTTAGGGGAGTGTATATCAGAAATATTGTTAAAAGAGTATGCAGAAACAGGAAAAATGTGAAAGAGTTACTGACTGATTTGTCAACTGCTTTTAGGAGTTCTAAAATTTAATTAATATCCATTTCTTTGAGATTGAAGGCAGATTGTCATTTCAAGGTGTACAACAAAGTTGTGATGTCAGAAACCGACTTTTCTATATGTAAACAAAAACTATTTATAATAGTTGATGAAGACAGCACATAAAAAACGTTGACAAATTAACTTGGTGATGTGAATTCCAATAGTGGAGGATTATTAGAATATATACATATGTATATATTTGTATATATTTTATCAATAAAAAATTTCTTTTCATTATTTTACAATCATTTGCGATTGCCAAATTTTAATTTCTAAATATGCCTAGCCTACTTCAACTTGCCAATAAAAAATTTTGTGGAAAAATACATTATTTAAATTCGGGTCATAATTGTTGTAAATTACAACCTGAACCTGACCTGAAGTTATTTTACATCAAGACCAAACCTGATCGATGCAGACCTCTAATATTTACAATCAATTTAAAATTAATAAAATGTCACAAGATTATGTCATTAAAAAAAATTTAATGCAAATTGTTTATTACATACCATTTAATCTCCAAAGAAAAAGAAAAAGGAAAATAATGTAACTCTTATTCTCAAAAAAAACTCTCATTTTCTCCACTCTATTACAAAGCCAAATTTATAAAAACATTTTTTTTTAATGTCATATCATAAACTATTATCATCGTTATCACCAGAAAGAAGGGAATTTGTACATAAAATTAATAAAGAAATGAGAAATAATACACGGGTTAATTCTGATAAAGAAAGTGAAAAAGATTATTTTTTTTCATTGGTTGAAAAAAACATGGAGCTTTCTGAAAATGGAAAAAAATATTGTAAGGAAAATTTTATTTACAAAATTGAATCTAAAAATGCAAAAAATAAATGGGGAAAACCAAAAAAGTGTAACAAGTGCAAATTGACAAGATATTCTGATAGATTCTGTGAAGGTTGTATCAGTTTAAAATTACAGAGCCTTTTCACCACTTGGACATCTGGAAATAATATAATTTATAATTTTATTCAACTATGTCAAATGAAATCATCTCTGCCAAATTATATTTTAGAATGGATACCTTTTGAACAATTTGAAAAAATAACAAAGTTAACAGAAGGTGGATTTAGTTCAATTTATAAAGCTACATGGACAAGAGGAAAAATAATGTAAATTTTAAGGCTTTACGTTTTGTTGTCTATACTTGATCAAACTTTAACCATATATAATTCAAGATATTTTAAATGGACTTACTTAATGACGTAATCCATGGTTCAACGGAGTTTTGAAGGTTTTTAGTAAGCTCAAAGTTTTTACGGAATTTTTTGTCTAATTAAAGTTTTCATCTCAAATAAATCATTCTTTTTTTTTTAAAAAAAAAACAATGTCTGAAGCTAATAATAAAAGAAAAAGAGAAAAAGATACTATTAAAGCAAAAGAGTAAGTGTTTATTGTAAGAATGGCGGATATTGCCACTTGACATCCATCACCCTAGTTAAATAATTAAGTTGTGTACTTGTCAGTATTTATGATGGGTTCCTAATCTAGATAATTTGAATCCAGATGATGAATTAAATGTTGCAAAATTATTTATTATCAAAAAAAAAAGAATGCACCACTAAAAGCAAATTGATTTTCTGGTTTGCCACTTGGAAAGAAAATGTAGTGATCTCTTGGCTCAAACATTCTAATTCAATTAGATATGGGTGTATTTGTTTTTTAAAAATTGTTTATTATTTTACTATGTAATTTATTTGAAATAACCAATAAAAAATAACATTTGAAAAAAAAATTGTTACAACAAAATTTCGTCAATCATGCTTGAGAAAAGATAGAAGATAATCTGAGAGTGTTGCAATCAAAACTGGGTTCTACACAAGTATCAACATCAAATGCGTCTCTCTACAAAAAAAAACTGGATAATGTCAATTTTTTTGGACTCACATGGCAGGATCCATTGGCAAACATGGTTCTCAGTGATGATTCAACTTTAGTAGAGAATTCAAAACCAAGACAGAAACGCACTTTTATGGCAAACATTTTTCACCATCTGTGCTCTGGTTGTATGATGATGAGATGGGTGATTTTTGCATACTTTTTATTTGCTATTAGGAACCATGTGAGAAGATGAAATGTAATATCTCTGCATCCGTTAACAACAAGTGTGAAGATTTTATGAATAAAAGTGTCATCACAGATGAACTTAGAAATATTACACATAATTCGCCATGGGTAGAAAGTAAAGATGAGCTGGGAAAAAGAGTGGAACGTATATTGGACATAATGTAAGCATTTAGTTTTTTTTCAGGATAACTTTTAATTAATATGTTTATTTAGTGGAGAAGTATGGAATAATTGGGCATTTGGAACTAGTATGTCATGCAATGAACAAAGTGAGGGAACTTACATTACAGATGTGATAGTACCATTACTTTGGGGTCTCCCAAATGTATACATCTGCTTGAGCACGGCAGAGCACTAAGCATCGCAAGACTCGCAGAAATCTCAGGATGGATTGGAAGCGAATTGGGATAAGCCTGATGTTATGGCATTGGTGGGGCATGTATAAAAAACTTCCAAAATCATATATGTTGAATGTTCCAGAGTTGTCTTCACTAATAGTAAATATTCTATTATTTCTTAATTTGTAAAGATTTTCGCAACATAAATAGTTAATGCCAACATAATTACCGTATCATTTTAACATAAATTTATTGATTATCTTTTGCTGCTATTGTTTTGGCAAGACCAATCTATGATTTAACCTGTTGATGATAATTGGGAGGACGTAAATGTTCATTTATTATTTACAATAAAGATCATTACAGTCAATAAATATCTTTGTTTTGAAAAAATATTGATTTTCATTTTATTTAATAATAAATAGTAAGTATTTCATCATCATCATTGTTATTATTACAGTTTTTGGAAATTTAAATAATAAATAGGGTGCAAGTATTTCTATCGTTATTGTATTCTATTACAGTAAATATTCTATTATTTCTTAATTTGTAAAGATTTTCGCGACATGAATAGTTAATGCAAACATATTTGTTACCGTACCATTTTAACATAAAAATGGATAACAATAATTAGTGATTGATATTACTGATAACGAGAGATATAAATATAGCGATCGATTATTTACAAATTATTTTTTTACGAAAGAATCAAAAATGCAAAATCAAACAATATTATTAATTGGTAGAACAGGAAGCGGAAAATCCACCGTAGCGAACGTAATAAGCAATACAAACGAATTTAAAGAAAGTTCGGGTTCTACCAGTGAAACTAGAGATGCCAATGTTCGAGATTTTTTAATTGATGGGATGTTGTTTAAACTCATTGATACAGTTGGTCTTGGTGATACAAGATTAACTCAACAAGAAGTTCTTTATAAACTGGCAGAAGCTTTTCATTCTATCAAAAACGGGTTAAGTCAAATACTATTTGTCACAAGTGGAAGATTTACCAAAGAAGAAATGGACGTTTATGGTTTATTAAGAACCATTATTTTTGACAATAATGTTGTCAATTATACTACCATCGTACGAACTAATTTTCCTGAATTTGAAGATGCTGACGAGTGTGAAAATGATAAACGACAAATGATTAATGAAAACCAAGATCTTTCAACAGTAATTAGAGCATGTAGAAAGGTTATACATATAGATAATCCACCATTAGTTGGTCGTGCTAAAGAAACCAACAAAATAATCAGGGAAGAATCTAGAAAAAGAATTCTATTGCATTTAAGTGCTTGTAGAGAAGTTTACAAACCAGATAATTTAGGCCAATTAAATGAAAGAATTAGAAATTATATGACTGACAAAGAAAAATTAGAAAAACTTGTAGTTAGCATTGAAGAAGATCTGAAGATACAACAAGAGAGAGTGGCAAGGCAAAAAGAAGCAATGGCAAAACAAAGAGAAGAAGCGGAAATTAAAATGAGAAAGTTAAATGAAGAAATGCAAAGAGAAGCCAAAAGAAAATTGGATGAAGCAAATAGAAAATTTCGAGAAGAGAAGGAACAACAAAGAAGGGCAGAGGAAGAACAAAAAAGAGCAATGGAAGCAGAAATAAGAAGATTAAATGATGAAGCCTCTCGACAAGCAAGCGTACGTGTTTGTGATGGTGATTCCGGCGGCTGTAATATAACTTAAATAATATTTTTCATTTGAAAAATTTAATTTTTATATTAATACGAATTGACTTTTTCCAATTTAAAAATTTTTTTTTGTTTAATTTTTTAATTTTATATTAATACGAATTGACTTTTTAATTAATAAAATGAAAATTTTACAAAAAGTTGCTCTCAACGCATGTTCAATAGGTTTTTGTCCTTTAAGTTCCCAACAATATTTCCCAATGCATTGCTTCCAATAAGGATGCTGTTGGGACTAAATTGAAGAGTTTGTCAAACCGTATGAATTTAGAGCGTTTGAGTTCTGGTTTGATTATTTTTAGGGGTTGGCACCGTTAACCGTTTAACCATGGTTAACCGTGGTTAAGATATTTTTTTAACCGGTTAATCACCATTGTGGACCATTTGATGAAAATTCATCAAATAAAATACATGGAATTGTGTCATATGTTGCACCTGAACTACTTAGAGGCACAGATAATGCAAAGAAACAGATATTTACAGTGTTAGGATGTTAATGTGGGAATATTTGCATGCCATCCACCATTTGATGATAAAGTTCATAATCATCACTTAATTTTTGATATATGTGAAGGTTTACGACCACCAATATTGCCATGAATACCTGATGATTATGTACAAATGATGAAGAAGTGTTGGGATGTGGATCCATCAAAAAGACCAACTATTAGAGAGCTTTTGGACTTTTCTGAAGATAAAAATGAAGAATTTTTTAAAAATAAAAGCTCAAAAAATAATAGTTAATAATTATTCAAATTTTCTAAAATCCAAAAAAAAAACATGAAATTGATTTTAATAATGATGACAGCAACAGGTAGTGATGATTGCATAAATCACATCCAAATGCATATCATACAAGTAGAATATTAGATGAAGAGATTGCTAAATCAAGAAGTTATACAAGTAATGATAGTTCATTAAATAACCTTGATTTTAACTCTTTTCTCTTAAATGATTAACAAAGGCGGATAAAAATTTCATTATTAATTCATTGGAAATTGCTACCTACTAACTAATAAGATTTTTTATTAGATTCTAGTAAATAATTTCCACTATTCATTATAATTATTTATTTTTTTATTTCGTTTTTATCTTTAGTTAAAGTTAAATTATCAAAAAATCATCAAAAATCTAAATAAGAATATTGTTTTGATAACCATCATTAGAAAAATAATCATTCAAAATCACTTTCATTGTCATTAAAAGACTCATCATAATTATTAGTGGTTCATTATCCTATTAATAATATTACTATTGCCGCCTTACTAATATTTTATTGTTAATACTACTACTACTATCACCGCCATTATTGTCTCCTATTCTACTAAAAGTATAATTTTTTTGTGGCGGGTTTCTTTTTGTTTTTTAAAATTTTCTTTTTTTGAAAAAAGAAAGAAAATCAGCCAGTTAAGCCATTTAAAATTTCCTTGGCCGGCTGACATCAATCTTATTGCGTCATATTGCGTTGATCGGAGATGGAGGCACTTACGAAAAAGAATATGAAACACAGCTAAAAAAGTTCAACATAAAAATCCAAACCAAATTTATAGTCCAAGCCTAAATTGCATACTAGCATAATCTTTCGAAATCAAGAAATCATTAGTTCATCCCCAAACATAATTTATTTCAATATCTTTAATAATGATGAGCAAACTGATAAATCAATCTTCAATGTTGCAAAAGCATGTCGTAAATTACAATATTTTAATATTAGTTGGAGCAGACACATTACTAATAAACCAATCTGTAAAATTACACGATTATGTTATACCTTAACAAATCGGCAATATTTATATGTGAAATTGCACACTTGCATCCTAATTTCCAACCTTTAGATTGTGCAAGATTTACCAATAAAGCAGTCTATGCTATTGTTTATTTATGCCACAATCTTGATTATAGCAATTGTGAGGAGAAAGTTGATACATATATCAGAGTAATAACAAATTTACATTTGTTTTTTTATAAAATTTATAAAAAAAAATATATTACAGTATATAAAAATGTCACAATTTCACATATCTTATCAATAATAATATCTTTATATTAATTGGTATGCAATTTGAAAAAATCCCAAATTTATTTTCCTAATTAAAAATGATTCTTTTTAATTTTTTTGACAGTATGATGGCAGTTATTTTTTATCAAGTTGTAACCTCCATCCTTTCTAGCGGTCTTCATGAAGCTGCCAACAGTTGTATCATTTTTTGGGGTGAGTCCTTCTTCGACAGTTTTCCAATTATTGTCATTCATGTGTCTTGCATCAGTAATAACCTGTGCACTACTTGCATTAGTGCTATGTATTAGAAATTTCCTCCCATCATCGATTGTCACGCGAAGACCGATATGTAAAATGGAAGTGGAGCCACCACCGTTTCTTATCTTTCTTTTGACAATATCTGCACTTTTCACATTAGTACGGTACAATTCAACAAGTTGTTGCCTGCTGCTGCAATCTGTAATTTACATGAAAATATATAAAAGGATAGGATGCCATTTAAATCAACAATTAAATCCAAGATATAATACAAACCGTATTCTGATCTAACAGATCTTTCACTTCTACTATTACTAGAGCTGGCGTTACCCATAATTGAAAGTATGGATAAAATTATTGCAAGACAAATAGGTTAATATGGCAATTACAAAAAGAAGTATTTCTAAAAGCAAAAAAAAAAAAAAAACAACAAAGATTATATTGAATGCGTATTGGATAAATTTATAAGATCAGAGTAGGATAATATGATAATACACTGGATGATTAATTTTCACCATAAGAATAAATATTTTGGATGTAATAATTTGAAAAACATCAACAGTATTTATTCAGTATTGGAAACCCATTGTTATTATTGTTATAATAGGAAAAATTCGAAAATTTGATTGTTACTCAAACTTATGATACATGCAGATTTCGCGAAAATAAATTTATTTGGCGTAAAAACCTTATTTACCACAATTTTCATTTTCATTTTCTCGTATATTTTTAGTTTGATCTATATAGGTGTGTAACCTTACGAGGTTAGTAGTATGCAATAGGAATCATACGAAAATGCCAATCGTTATTTATTATCATACAAATTGATTTAAAATATATAACACTGATTATCAATCCATCATTTACCTTTCATATACATGTGCTTTTTTTCAGATTTGCGAACAAAAAATCTAATAGACGTCCTTTTGATGCTCGCCACCTTCCTTATCTATGCTAAAGTTTAGTTCTAAGCGTGGGAGTTCATTGAATTGCTTTATTAACAAATTGATGGCCTGATTACGCTTGTTTTATTTTGAATATTGATGTGCCATTCACTGCAAACTTGTTCTTATTCACGCATAGTGTGAAAAACTTGAAATTTTTCTTGCTCACTGTGCCACGAAATATACGCAGCACATCACTAGGGGATGAGCTTCGGAGCAATACTTTTTTAAATGCTTATTTATACTTTACTTCTTTGTGCGAAGCAAATTTGTCCTGCAGTCATGTCACATGATTTATAGGTGTTCCCATATAAAAAGGCGCTTTTCACTGGAAGATTATGTATTATTAGTATGTTTCTGAATGTTTTTCTGGTAGATTTTCTATCAATAATTTTCCGTGGGGATGGATAAATAAATACAATAAACAGGGAAGAGAAATTTCAAAGGGACATTTATGTTCTGTATTAGTTTGTAATATCAGTTTCAGGTAGTAATAGGTACAAAAAACAAAAACGTTTACGTTTAACAAAAACCAAAAATTAAACCTTTTCTTTCCACCAAAGCAAATAACCAAAACCGAGTCACAAAACCTCAGAGTTCTCTACCACTCTGATAACCAAATGGACAATTAAACCCTACTCTTTAATTTCCGACTACAAAAATGTTTTGCAGAAATGAATTAATTAACAAAACTTTTGAATAGTCTCAAAAGCCTCGCCCTAAACCTTTAAGTAATGATTGGTCGTCTATATTATTACAAGCTAGTAAAGAAAAAACAGTAGCTGATTTTGCCTTCTCATCGTTGAAAATAGATTTCTTTAAAGAATCAACCAAAGACTTTTTAAAGTGTAAAACCACCGAAAAAAAAAAACAAAGATTCTTGTTTTACTAAAAAAATAAAGTCTATAGATATTTCATCCTATCCTTTTTAAAATAACGAGTCACAAATTTATTTCTTACGTTAATTAAAGTCACATGACATGGAATTAACTTTGATTTACATCAGCACTTTTCAAAAAATTTTTAGTAAATTGAGGCAAGACAAAAGCAGCTTTATGAATTTCTGAATTATAATACTTAAATAACTTGGCTTCTTCTTCTTCTGACCAAGTTCTAATTGGTTTTCTAAAATCAACGTTATCATCTCTTCCACATAAGATGAAACCAATTTGACCAGAAGGATATGTGGGAATCGTGGTGAATGCATAATCAACTACTTTAAATACTGATCTACAATATCCCTGAACTTCAGAGATTAATGGAAGATGAAGCCATTGACATTCACCTATCATCATCATCATTATTGTTAAGAATGATTGATTGATTGATTGTTAGTGAGCGAATTAATTAATGATAGATATATAATTTTGTTTAAGAATAGCCAGTTAATTAGTCAATTATTTGGTTGGTTGGTTGGTTGGTTATTCAGTTAGTTAGTTACCTTGAGTAGAAATAACTCCGCCTGGACGCAATGCATTTTTCAATAACCCAAAATATTCTGCTTGAAATAATGATTCTGCTGGACCTATATTTTATATATGTAATATATTATTAATATATGTGTGTTATAATTACAATATTTATTTTTATCACACTAACCAACAGGGTCAGAGGAATCAGTAATGATGACGTCAAAAGTATTTTGTTTGTCTTTTAGATAAGGAAATCCATCGCCAATATGAATAGTAACCCTTGGATGAGAAAATCCAACTGCCATATCTGGAAGATACTTCTTGGATAATCTAATTACTGCCTAGATAAATCATTATATATAAGCATCTGATTATTTACCAATATACATTATAAATGTATGAATATGTACCTCATCAATCTCACATAATGTAACTTCTTCAACTGAATCATGTTTTACAATTTCACGAATAACGCCTCCGTCACCTCCACCAATCACCAAAACCTAATATGTGATTAATATTATGTAAATAATTCATCGATAATAGATAATAAAAATGGTAAAGACTACCTTTTTAGGATTAGGGTGACAAGTCATTGGAATATGCGTAATCAATTCTTGATAACTATAAAAACAAAATATGTTAATTTAACGTACATAATTAAATATAATCCAAATAATTTTGAACATACGCAAATTCATCACGTTCAGTACACTGTATTACACCATCCAAGACCAGTACATTTCCATATGTCTCAGATTTAAATATTAAAACATCTTGATATTTAGATGTCTCATGACACAAGATCTCTTTAACTTGTAAACTCATCGCTATTATATACACAATATTTTTTGTAAGGATGCAAGAAAAATTTATCATTTCATCAAATTAAAAAATCAGGAAAATTAATACCTTGTCCAGGCCACAAAGCTGCCTTTTCAGTGAACCATCCATCTAAAAGATTATAAATTATAATAACATAATTAATATAATATAATAATAACAAATATTATATGATGTTATGATATTATAATATAATGTGTAATATGTAAAATGTGATTTAACATAATAATGATATGTTCTCTACCTTTGATTTGAGGGTGTGTCAACATAATTTTATTTCAAAAATTTTTTGAAAGATTTTTTTTTTTAATCTCTTATCTACTATTTATAATAATTTCTGTGAAACGTTATGATAATCTTTGAGTTTTTTGAATTCCTCATTAACAGTCTCTAGATAATCTGACCATGTAATCTTAACACAAAATCAAATATCGAGTATCAATAAACGCAATACAAATTCGGTGATAAGAACATTGAAAGCATATCTTGCAAATTGGATTTCAACACTACTGAAATCTGAAAAAACAACATCCAAATCAAGGGTCATTGTTACTCATTTTCTTCTATCAATTTGATTTCCTTGCCATCCTCGTTAACAAAAACATGCATATCATTCATTACTCTTCAAACCAGGTACACAAGCTACCCGAAAATTCTGATGTTAGATCGACGACGAAAGACAATCCTGACCTACAATCAAAAAATAAATGACTTTACTTTATTGCGAGTATCTCTTATGATGCATTTTGGTCGCGATTTCATGTATCAGGCCAATTTAATGATTGGCCAAGCGAAAAACAGTCTTTTAAATAAGATTTATAAAAACCGAAAGGAGATGTCCGAATTTTTATCTATAAATCATACATCTCATTTTCATATTAGGAAGTGATATTCTCGGGGAGGGTTTATATATGTAATTTAGCCTTCAAAAAACATGGCAATGTAAAAATGACGATGTGTCTAATAAACACTGGCTGTATGAGACGTCTTTAATGAATATTCTGTTTGACAAACATCATTTATCTTTATACGGTCGGTGAACCTATTATATAGTGAATTGTATAATATAAGGAAGTCGAAGATTTTCCCATTTGATTATATATATAAATTCTGCTCGCTATGATGATTTTTAATATAGTGAAGTTTTACTAAACAATGAACCAATCACTGAAGCTTGATGAAGAGTCTTTGCTGTTCTTTAAATAATACAATTTTTATCAAGATTTATTAATGCATACTATCACTATGACAATAACAGATAGTAATGTTATACTCTATTCGGTTCTTCGCAAAAAGGAAAAGTATGATGATGATATGCTTGAAACAGAAGTTCTAGTTAATGTAAATTAAAGCAGAAGAAACAAAATCAAAGAACTTTCCTTCGGCTTCTCCAAGCTGTTCTAAAGACACCTCTTGGGCCCCAAAACATCGTTCGAATTATTGCTATCACCGTCTACCAACGTGTTGCTATTTACATAACAGCAATATTATTAATGATGTTGTTAGAGCTCGCAATATATATTTGCAGTGGTATCTATGTTTATATTAGAAGGAATTGTGGTGTTTATTGTATATTTGCATTATCCGTTAAAGATGAATGTATAAATATTATCAAGAGTGAATCGCTTTTGATCCAGTTCCTGGGTTATTGTTTAAAATTATCCTACTGCTAATTGCTTTAGTATACGCTTCAGTGTATGTGTATTACCACTAGACATGATTCCTTCATCATCATTATTTTTTTTATTCTAAAAAAAAACAAAACATTGGATCATCCGTGTTTCTAGAAGAAATACCACGCAAAGGAATCCAACACACCCAATATAAAAAGGTCATTCTATTAATATGTAAAGAAAGTAATTGATGTGCGGATTCACCCAAAAAATTTGAGGAAATAACAGGAGCTCTCGTCAATATGGGAATGAATTCCAGTGTTTAAAAAAATTTTTAATAATAATATATTATAATTCTGATAGATTGATAATAAAGTGTCAGAATTATTAAAATTGTCCGTCTGATTACCACGGCTATCCTCATGGCTAGCAAGTCTGAAGATTTTAACGACTCGAAATGTATATATGACAGCCAGAATCCACTGTAGCCATCATATATATAACCACTCCTGCGGCGAGACTTCAATCGA
This sequence comes from Entrophospora sp. SA101, assembly GCA_958430865.1. Lineage (NCBI taxonomy): Eukaryota > Fungi > Glomeromycota > Glomeromycetes > Entrophosporales > Entrophosporaceae > Entrophospora > Entrophospora sp. SA101. The sequence goes on along the minus strand of CAUDNR010004300.1, from coordinate 5,335 downwards.
GCCTTTCGTAATCTCCTAAAAAAATTGTTTGTTCCATTGGTACTCTTTCTTCATTTTAAAAAAAATAAACGAATAATAATAATATGAATTAATATACATATATAATATAATAAAATAATACACACACACACACACATATTTCTTTTTGGGATGGAATGTAAACAATGTTAACAATACGATGATTTGGTAAATATACTGTCCTTCAATTTTGATTGTTTAAAGGTGGACGAAAATGTTCTTGCTAAATACAGGAGATCGAATTGCTTTAATCAAAAGGATTTAAGAGAAATAAAAAGAAAAATTTGAACTAATCAGCAACGTGTCACTTGATCCATTTTTAACTTTTTTTTGTATTACATATATATATAGTTCATTTGCGCATGTTCAATTAAAATATAAAAGAATCTCAGGAGGGGGTCCTACTCATCATCACATAAATCTGTCCTGCGGCAAACATACCTTGTAGTAACGTGAGGCCCTGTGTCTTCGAACGACATATTTTTCCAAGTTTTAATTTTGTTTCTATTTTTATCACTTTTAATTCTTCAGAGAATGCTAAAATTCCTTTATTGTTGAATCACGATAAATCGATCATTAGAGTTTGGTGATGATGAAGTTGTTCTTTAAATAATGTAATTTTTTTCTTTTCAATTTACGTCCTTATCAATTAATCTGTTAGAGGAAAACTCAAAATGCAATCAAAAAAATGTTGTACGAAAAATTGTTGTTACATGTCAATTCAGTTCTCCGCAAAAGGAAAACAAATTTTTAAACGAAAACGAAACAGCGAGCTTAGTGAAACACAATGTATAGGTAGACCTGCTACCCCAGCTCGTGGACCAAAAAATTGCAAAAAACGGTGCGTCGATTTTGCTTTTTACGTTGCATTCGAATTTAAGGGTTATTCGCTTTATCATTTTATTCATTGTATTCGAATTATTCGTTCTGTTCGTTTTATTAGGTCTATTCGAATTATTCGTTTATTTGAATTATTTGAATTATTCGAATTATTCGCATTTTATTCGTTTTATAAAATACTAATTCACATGCAACAAATTCTATATTAATTTGTAAAATTATAAATAAGCCTTATTTCCTTAACAAGATGATATAAATTACAATAATTATATATTACTAATACTATAGCTACTAGTACTATGACTTAAGAAAATGTCAATTATTACTATTTATCGCTATATTAAAAGGACTACGAAGGAAATATAATTTGAAATGTTGGTTTATTTTATTTCGTTCACTCATCTATTCATTAACTAAAAGATAATAACTTATTGTTGTGGGGTGGTAAGTAATAATATATCAATTATTAATAATAATTCTTGTTGTATATATATATAACTGTATTAACGAGGTTTACTATTATGGTTATTGTTATGTATGCGTGCAAGTAATTTATTGTATATACGTTGCATTAACTTATTATTGTATTAATATGCACGCGACCATCAAGGTAAGTAATAATATTGTATACATATATAATATTGTATTAACGGGTTTACTATTATCATTATGGTTTATTGTTACGCGTGTAATTAATATATCAGTCGTAGGAATTTTGATGATCGGCATCGAATTTTTCATAGTAAAATTTACAATTGAATACTTTCAACCCCCAGTTTAATGCCCTTGTTGTTTAGCAATAATCACCAAATTTGATATATAGTTTCTTTATAGTATACATCTATTTCATGAAAATTTTTGAGGCAGTTTGTTAATAAAACCGTAGGTAATCACAACCTTAAAGTTTTTTTTTGTTTCTGTGATCTCATGTGTAGAAAATTGTCATTCGTATTGATTGCAAACAAATAATTATTTTTTACAAGTAATTACAGAACCCAGTCACTTAGGTATGCTTTCTATATATTATTACATATTAAGAATAGAATTTTGCTAGGGAAAGTTTATAAAGTAATGTAAAAATTATTCATTATTATATATATATATATACACATATATAGTTTCAACTTTAAATTTATTAATATATTATTGTATTTTTTGATATAAAGAAAGGTTTCATTCTTGGTATAAAGGAAGATTTGTTTATGGTACAAAGAAAAGGTTTGTTTTTGGCACAAAAGAAAGATTTCATTTTGATATAAAGAATTAATGTTGATAAAGTTATTATAAATAAGATGTTTAAATCAATTGTATTATAAAATTTAATATTCCATTTAATTAAATAAAACATTAAACCAATAAATTTATAAACAAATTCTGAATTTACTTCTTTAAATGAATTCTTTGATTCAAACTTATCGGCAATATTAAGAAGAATATAATAAAGAATTCCTGAGAGGAATTTGATAAAGTAACAACAATGGAAGGAAATATTCCTCAATGTGTAAGATATATTGTACAAATTATTGGGTAACAACTACATATAAGAACAGGAACAAAACCATGTATACATGATAAAGAATCATCCCCATCTTTAATTTTTTTTTTTTAGATGGATCAACAATGTTGCTTCTTCAGATGATATAAATGCAAAAAATAAATTATTAAATCTTTTAATACAAGTTTTTAAAAATTTTAATACAGAAGTTTCTACCAAATCTATAGTATAAGATTTCACATCAACAGAATCCGTAGTAAAAGAATCCTCCATGTCTTCTAATAATTTAATAGTTCCTAGACCAACTTTATTTCTTTTAAGTGTAGCATTTAGAGTAAATAAGATATCTATAAATGAAAATTTACAATCAAATTAATTACTAACAGAATCATATATAAAATTTAGTAAATCTTTAGAAACATCTGTATGGAAATCACATACCCAACTCATAGAAAATAAAGAAACATTAGAGAACCTGCCACACTTGCTGAATT
>CAUDNR010004299.1:28830-40436 GCA_958430865.1 Entrophospora sp. SA101 | reverse complement strand
TGGTGAAGTTGCGTTTTGACTAAATGATATAGACATTCCATAAATTAAAGGTTGTTGGTTCTTTTTGTTTTGATGATGGTAAAATTTGAGTAAGCTTTCCTCGAATGATCAAATTTTGATTGTTAATATTTCTGACAATGTTTCATTTAGTATTATTATTAGATAGATGATGGTACATCAAACTGGATATTTCACCAGGAATGTGTTCAAAAATGATGGCAAAAAAAAAGGGTTTGTAAAGATTTCAATATATAACGACGTGATAAGGTTCCAGAGCATACTACTAAAATATTCCTCCGTGGCTCAGGAAATTGTGTGTTGGATAGAATTTATTGATAAATACATACGCAATTGACTTTTTCGAATCCAAAAAGTACCTATATAATAGTAATGGTAAAAAAATGGTATTGATTATTTGACAAGACTAAATAATATTGAATCGAGGTTATTCAAAACAACGTTACAAGCACCTTCGTCGTCAACACGTTCTTTGTCACTTGTCATCAACATCTTTCTTCTCCTTCTCTTCTTCGTCGTTGTTATCTAGTGTTAGTTTCCAAAAAATATAGAATTTCGCAACTATGCAAAAATCAAAAGATTTCGCCACAAGTCAAAACTAGTTTTGGCGACCAACACCACTATTGTTATCACCACAAGTACCTTTGGCAAATGATGATAATAAAAATTTATCAAATAAAAGTAAAAAAACTGACGTATACTTTTGTACAGCAACAACAGCCTGATGAAGAAAAAATATCAACAATAACAAGAAGTAATGAAACATCCTTTATGAATTTAGGATCCTAATCATAATGTTTTTATCAAGGGAACTTGCTGGATGCTGTTATTACAAGTATCTATGTTTAATATGATTTCAACCGAAAAAAATTTCCGCAATCAGACCAAAAAGACAAAAACAAATTACAGCCGAACTCGTTATAATGAAGCGTAACTTAAATAATAGTAAAATCCTTATAACGCGACTATATATGGGTGTCTGAATTGTTTTTGGGGTTGTCTAAAGTCAAAATAGTATGATTTGTTGAAAACTTCTTTTGCTAAGTTTCTTTCGGTTCATAGTAAAATTTTCAATTGGTGAGCATTCCTTTTTGGAAATTTGCAAAGTTTTTGTATCATTTATTATACTGCTATATCGTCATCGTTTCTTGATATTTCAAATTTAATTCCTTCGAATTTTTTTTGCTTTTCTTTTGTTTGCCTCAGTAAAAGATGAACTTTCAGCCGATACCCTTTTTAATTCCTATTTCTCGGATTATTCAACCTTTAATTTATAGACTCTTCATTTTCTTAAATCTTCCTTTCTTTTTGTTCCAAGTTTTGTTTAAATATCTGTCTTCTTTTCTCATTTCTTACCGTTTCTCCGATTTATCGAAGAGAACTATATAATGGGTAATTGGTAATTGGTGATTTGGTAGGTTTCTATAACATGATATTTCAAGTCCTGTGAACATTTCCTGTCTTAATAATTTTTCAGTTCATTATTTATTTATAAAGATGCAATAATAATAAAGTTGAATGTTATTGTTAAAAGATTTTAAAATCAATTACAACACAATAAATAGATTTTTTTTAGAAAAATAAAAGGTTGTATAACAGCCGTGGCAGTGTGATTATAAATTTACGACTCATCATTCTAGTTAATTTTCTAAGCAAACAATTAAAAAAGTTAATTGATCTATTATACGTTTTATCCTTTCAATTTTAAATTTTATTATGAACGCGCGTTAATCACAAATTCGACCACAAGGAGTGAGAGGTTTGACGTTAGAGGAAAGAAAGACATGGTAAAGTGCCGATCTGGATGATAAAAAATTTGAACCGATGAGGAGAGGCTTTTTTTTGTTCCAATTTTATACATGTATGTAGTTTGTAATTATCTTGATTAATTTAACTATTATATTTTATGTTTCGGATCAATAAATTTTTTATTAATTGACCAATTTCTTCATTAGCTTTCCGTCGTCACCAACATCAGCATCATAATTATTTACACGGCGCCTTTACTTCCTTGGTCAGAAAGGCAGAATATCTATGACACGGATGACGGAACTAGATGAAGATTGGATTGGATAGTGAAGTCTATTAAAATATAGTAACAGTAGTATTAGTAAGTATTTTACTTGAAAAAATAATTGGAAAAATAACAATGTCAATAATATTTTCATTTATGTTATATTAGTAGTAGGTGTAGTAGGTGTAGTAGGTCAGTTCTAATTTCTTTTAATTATAATAACAATATACCAATTAACGATTTTAGTCCATACTTCAATTTTGGACAACTATTTCGATTGGTTGACCACTCGCGATTAGATGGAGACATGGTGCAGTATTTTTATTTTATTTTATTTATTTATTAAATGAATACTGTATATTTTTACTAATAATAGTAGTGAATTACGTATACTTATTAATATTAAAACGAAATTTTAAATTGATTAAAAAAAAATTTAATTAATTTAATTACAAGATTATTTTTTCAATATGTTTATGTCTAGCGCAAAGTTGATCGGTTCTCAATGTTGATTATTATTAATAAATCAAATTAAAAACAATTAACAATGATATTCTCATATGATGATAATGATAATTTTTGTTGTGTTATTACCTTAATTTTTATTGATTATTTGAAAAACTTCTAATTCATCGAATTTACTATTAGTTATTATATTGATGTTAGGATAATCATTTGGAGCACTAGAAATACTACCATCTGCTTTAAATTGAATATCAGTGCTTCCAAAATAAGGTAAACAGTTTGGACTACGATAGATTGCATTATAATAGATTCCAAAACTATTATTTTTACAATTACTAAATTTTGCAGAGTCGATATTATTTCTGTTGGCTACATTAAATATAAAGCTATCAGCTGTAGCTCCATAACCATCTCCATTCCAATCAAGTGGATTATAACCACCAATTATCTGATCTGAATTCTCTATTTTAGCAATTACAAGAGTTTTGGAAACATTATCACATTTTTGATGAAATGTATTTGCATTTAAACCATCATTACTGCTACGATATAAAAGTTTAAATTCATATTTGATTTCGCTGAATAACTTGTATGGTGGACTTTTTTTGTCAATCCGACTTGCAAAATTCAAAGTAAGAATATGGTTGATTAATAATGATTTAAGTCTTCTTGATGGTAAAAATTTTATAGTTAGTTTATGATTAGGGAGTATATAAAACCTTGAAAGGTCATTCAATAAAGCATTAGAAAAAAGCATTTGATAAGGCACAATCTTGTGACAATAATCCTCTTTAGAAATATCCTGAAATCTGATCAAGGAAATAAATTCTTTTAGTGTGTTGCCTAAATCAATAAAATTTTGTAGTGTCCAATTTTCAACATCATTGTTGATTTCTTGATGTTTTGCTAATCCCCATTTAACAATACTTTCCCAAACAACTATTTCATCGACAAAAAAATCATTTCTTTCAAGTATTGCCAATAGAATTAATTTTTCTAATGATTCAATTTCTCTTGACTGAAATATTTTTTTCACATAACTCTCATATTTATTAGTAAAATAATTCATTGTATACTCGCAAAGTGACTCAAGTCCAAGTTCATATGCTGCAATATATAATTTCGATATATCCACTTCAGTATAATCTCCCAATTCAATTTTACATGTATATAAAAACCTTTTAAAAATTATTATTAATATTATAAATATCATAAATAGTGTAAATATCATAAATATTATAAATAGTTTAATAAGCCTACTTGAGTATATCTTTTAAAATCAGTTCATCAATAGTTGTTATCTTAATAATATAATATCCGTTTTCTTTTGTTGCAGTGTCCAATGCATCATTGAAAAATGAACAATGAGTACATATGATCAATGAATGTACGTTGATTTCTTTGATGTTTGGTTCTACACCAACATAAATTTTTACATCACTATTCTTTCCTGTATTAAATAATCTTTCATTTGTATTAAAATATCTTTCTGATATTGTTGAATCCATTTATTTTTTAGATTTTCATATGTTGTGACGATCACGTCTTTTGTGAGGTTTATTAATTATTCTCAGTGTAACTCAACTTCTTCAAAAAGTTGAAATGCTCATAACAACTTTACCAGCGGAACTTTTGATTGAAACATTTAAATATGTTGAAAAAGATTACAAGACGCTATATTCTTGTGTTCTTGTTAATAAAAAATGGCACAACATTAATATTCCAACTTTATGGAAAAGTCCACTCTATTCTGTAGACAATGTCAAAATATTAATTAATTGCTTGGAGGAAAAGGAGAATAGAATAAAATTAAAGGTGAATGAATAAATTAAGAGTATTATGTTAGTAATTAATAATATATAAATAAAAAGAAAGTTTTCAAGAGAAGACAACCAAAAAAAAGGCAATGGTATCAAGTTAGAATTGGTTCAATGGACTCGTCCGTTTTATATTTTTGCATGATCTACAATCAATTAAAAAATTCAATAAACATGTATTAATTTGATCATCTTCTCACATAAAAAAATAAATGTGTATTAATATATATATTACACAAGATCACTTGCACATTTAAAACCAAAATTGCATTGCATTGTGTACATTATTATGATTTCCAACCTCGTGGCGAGATTTGAGTGGTTTTACTAATTTAAAAAATTATATAAATGTTTTTTGGCATTAAATTTTCCTACTCAAAATTTTACAACAAATATTATTTTATTTAATTATAATATATTAATTATAATAAACATTTATTATTCCTAGTATAAATAAAACAACACAATAATAACAACCACAATAATAATAATAAAGATGGCAGATCAATTAAAAGAGTTTGCTGAGATGCCAAAACAATTTGTCAAAGAAGGCGCTCAGTTTGTAAATCGATGCACTAAACCTGATCGTAAAGGTAATTTAATATTTAATATTTAATATGAATGATAAGAATAACTATTTAATAATAATTATTATTATTACTATTATTGTATAAAGAATTCATTAAGATTTCACAAGCAGTTGCAATGGGATTTTTTGTAATGGGATTTATTGGATTTTTTGTAAAATTAGTTCATATTCCAATTAATAATATTCTTGTGTATGTATTATCATCATCATCTTATAATAAACCAATTACATTAGTGAATAATTAAATTATAATATTAAATTTCTTTTTTTTCTTTAAAAATAGTGGAGGAGCGTAAAGAAGAAAATAGAATAATAATATCATAATAATGAGTAAACAAATAAATATAGATGATTATAAATTCATTAATATTAATATTATTAAAAAAAAAAGTTAAAATGTTTTCATTATTATTTATTATCAGCGATATCTTGTTATTATTGAATCTTTGTTTCTTCTCCAAATCTTCCAAGCAACTTTTTTCTTAATTCTTTCTTTTTCTCTTTATAAAATTGCATTATTCTTACATGATCCACCCAAATTAATACACTTTCCCATCAAACCATCCATACAACTATCCAATAACCTACAATCAATTAATCAATCAATTTTCACAACTCATTCTAAACTATTCCATTCCCATCTTTCAACAATCTATTGCCATCACATCTCCTCTTCCTTCAAGAATTAATTCTTGGATAGCTTTTTGTTGCCGGACTCTTTATAAATTCTAAATTTCATGTGATCTTTGTTGATCATAACTTGAAAAAGTTAAATAGTAAATAAAGATGTTTATACCATTTGTTGCCATTGTTCTCTATATAATGAATGGATCTTTCTATATCAGGTATTGAGGATTTTATATGTCCCATAATGAACCAAATTAAAATGGGTTTTTACTTTACCAATTTTGTATGAAAATTCTTAAAAATTTTTATTTACTATTTTTTTTGGGGAGGAAAGAGAAAGATGATCTTCATATATATAATCAAATCAAACTTGAAAAAAAAAATTTATTTTCGTTTTCATTTTCATTTTCCAAATTAAAAAATGAAAGTTATAATTAACAATCGTTCTGAACAGTCAAAGAAATTTCCTATAAGTATAGATATTTCAGAAGACGCGACTGCTGACCAATTAAAAGAACTTATTCATAAAAAATTTAAAACTTATTATCCTGATAGACAACGTTTAACATTTTCTCAACAACTTTTGCAAGATAAAAAAACTTTAAAAGGTTATGGTATCAAAGATGGTGATACAATTTTATTTAAAGATTTAGGTATGATGAATTTTTCTTATATTTGTAAAATAAGTAATGATAATAATATTAATTGTTTACTTGTGTAATCTATTAATATCTAATAAAGGACCTCAAATTAGTTGGCGATTGGTGTTTTTTATTGAGTATTTGGGCCCATTAATCTTACATCCAATATTTTATTATTTTAAATCACAAATTTATGGTCAAGATTTTGAACATAGTGAGATGCAAAAGTAAGAAAAAATCAATCAGTCATTTATATTTTGATTTGTTTTATATATTTTAAATATATAGTGATGTGAATATCAACAATTATAGGATTGCCTATTATATGGTTATGGGACATTTTATTAAAAGAGAACTGGAAACTTTATTTGTACATCGATTCTCTCATGGAACAATGCCAATGTTTAATGTCTTTAAGAATTCATTACATTATCATTTACTTAGTGGCGTTAACCTAGCTTATTGGGTATATGGACCTTGGTATGCTAATTCTGAAAGTTATGAAATTTTGACTTGGTCTTGTATTTTACTTTATCTGGTAAATAAAAATTATATTTTTTATTTCTTGAAAAAAATTTCAAGGCCATTTATAATCATTTATAATATAACTAATAATACAATAATAATAATAATTATCTTGGTGAAATTTAAAAATAAGTTTGCGGAAATTTCAAATTTCAATACTCATATGGCTTTACGTAATCTACGGCCACCTGGTACTCGTGATCATAAAATTCCTTATGGTTATGGATTTAATCTTGTCTCGTGTCCCAACTATTCTTTTGAAATTTTAGCATGGATTAGTATATGTATTTTAACAAAATCACTTGCAGCATATCTTTTTACTATTGTTGGATCTATTCAGATGTATTTTTGGGCTATTAAAAAACATAAAAATTATCATAAAGATTTTAAAGAATATCCAAAAAATAGAAAAGCATTAATTCCTTTTATCATTTAACAAGATATCGAATGAACATATATAACGAAAACGTAAAGAATCAAAGCATATTATTGTTAATTGAACAGATCAAATAATTCATTTCAAATATATTAAAAAAAAAAAATTTTTGTCATTAGCAAATTTCTTTTTGAAAACTAAAAAATATTTCATTTTAAATTGATACTACTAACCTAGAAAGCAAGAACTTTCACTCCTACTTTTAGAAACACAACATTTCCAGATCCCACCCATCCATTTAAGAATTGATCAAACAATGTTGTATTTCAAATATATGGGTCATGGACAATAGAAAGGGAGTCAATTTCAAAATCACAATTTTGAAAAATTGAAAAATGGTCTGCATTTCTTTTTTAATCCTTTAATATTAATGAAAATTTTAAGTAAAATTGCATATAGAAATGTTAACTCAAAATCATGATCTTTGTAATTATCCTTTTTTAAAAAACTTAACAGAAATTTATCAAAATTTTATTAAGTGGGCATAGTTTCTAAACTAAAATTGTTCCTTGTAACAAGTTATGTATATGTGTGGTATCAATTCAAAATCATGATTTTTGACGTTGACCCCTTTCTATTGTCCATGCCCTATATGTGAGTGCGGTCGCGTTTACTTAATCGAAAATTATTTCGTCGACAATCATTTCGTCGACACCCATTTCGTCGAAAGTTTGTTTCGTCGAAAGTTCATTCGTCGAAAATTATTTCATCCTCAAGCCGGGGACCGAACGAGTTAGATGTGAGGAGTGTGGGAAGTTATTTAAGAAATTAGGCGAGGAAAGCGGAGTGTGTGGGCAGTGTGAGGATAAATTTGTTTAATGAAGTTTTTTTTTTGTGACGAAATAATTTTCGAAATGAATTTTCGATGAAACTTTCGACGAAATGACTGTCGACGAAATGATTGTCGACGAAATGAATCAGACCCCATGATAACTTGACGAGACTACACCCCAAGTCTTAATAAACAAATGCAATTAAAATATCATCCCGAATTCAATCAATATACCGTTACGACAGCCACAACACATCAGCTGTACTAAAACTATGCACAAGATTTTCGAGAATATTTTTATGAATTATAACTAGTCAGATGTCTAGTTCTCGCATGATCACAATAATTAGCAGATAGATAGCTTTGCTCTACAAATTTTCCAAGCCTCCGAAACTTTTTCGAATCATCATCACAATTTAGTGTTGTTCAAATACGAATTTGTAGCAAAATAATATGGTTGTGCTGAAAACTTCGATTATACCATGTCTGCTTGTGTCAAGCATTTCTCATTTTAATTATTATAAACATATCGCCAAAAATGATCAAAATAATTTGAAGTAGGACTATTTAAAATTAATTAATTAACGCTCTCGTTCAGAAAAATCTCAAAGGTCATCTTGATTTAAGAGAGTTTGTGAACTTAGAAGTTTTGAATATTTTGGATAATGAGATTATCAATATTTAACTTGAATGTTGTCTGCAACAGCGCGAATATTTCCAAGTTAAAAATCCTGTCCAAGATTAGATGTTCAGAATGTCTCCTTTGTTAAAATAGCAGTTCAAAGTTGAGGCTTTTGCAATTTGTTTGTTGTCATTATGAGTTGAAAGAATTTATTAGAGTAAAAGGTAAGCTGGAGCATTTATTAAGTGATTACAATTGCTACATTGAATATTTACTTTTTTTTTATTTGTAGAAAGCCAAAATTATATTTATCATCACTGTCAACATTTAGATTCACTTGATGTAAAAGAATGTTCTCTTAGGTATTGGCACTAACCATCAATTAACTTCCCTGGAAATAAGATTATACTTTTATAACCAATTTAAATTTATCCAGGACCAAACTCAAATTTCGTTTCTTAAAAGCTAGAATGCAAAAAGAATAACAAGAAAAGTGCTCGGATTTTTATTTTTGATTCAATTTACTATGTATTGTGTTATTGCTTTATTATTGTAAAAACATGTAATTTTAATTAGCAAATTTGCAAATAAAATAAGGAAGATGGCTAACCTAAGAAATGAAATAATCTATATATCTAAGTGAATGCAAATGATTTGAAGAAAAGATGAAGATAAAATAACAACCACGTTACTTGTGTTGTATAATAATAAATAATGATTAATGAAATAAATATTAAATAATATAGTATATACATATATAGTCGGATGACAAGGATTTGATGATGTGAATCACCACTATTAATTAGGTCTAAATTTGAATTGATTCAGAATTATATGATGATGATTTCCTTGTAAATCACTTCTAGATTTTCTCTATTATTATAATTATTTTGAGTGACTTATGAATTACCAACCAAATTCTTAAAATTCATATATCACAATATAATCCATTCGACCTTTTCCTTTATGATCTTTAATACGCCTGGTCCACGTACGACCATTATTCCATGCATTAAGAATACTTGCTCTTTCTTTTTCCCATTTTTCATTTCTATAATACACCACTTTACAAGTAGTCTTTTGATCATATGTATTTAACCTGTTTGTTGCTGATGCTGATGGTAAATTATCATTGATGTCATGATTATACCAGGATCTGTCAATATACCATTCATCTTCTATAGTTACTGATCTACTATTGGGTCCGGAACCTCTTGTTTCACTAAATAAATAACAAATAAATATTTTTAGTATAAAATTAATAGTAATAATAAATAATTAAAAAAAAGGAAAAATAGAAACATACTATAATAACTTTTTTAGATAGTCATAATTTGGCCGTTGCGCAAATTTTAGGTTCCTACAGTAGTATAGATATTTTAGAAACCCCCTTGGAATTCCAATACACAAGTCAACCAAAGAAGTTTCTTCTTTGATTTCCAATACTCTTGTCCATAATTCTTCATCAGTATACCAGATGGCTTTAGACCATGGCAGGAACCCTTTTAACATCTCCAAAAATATATATCCAAGAGATTCCATATCATCACGCCTGGTATGATCTATATAAAATTATTATTATTATTAGAAAATTTTCATTATTATGGATTACATTCAAGTGTATAATAAACAACTTACAACATCCCCGATGCACATTTATACTAGCATATTGGGCTGTACCAGTTTTTAATCCATTTATTATTTTTTCGTCATCATCTTGGATGTGTATTCCTGTTTCCTGGTCAATATAGTAAGATGCTAATCCAAAATCGACCAGAAACGTTTTGTATTTTCTACCAACTAATATCTGATATTTGTCAATTATAGATCTACATATATCATTATGTACTTCCTCTGGATCATTTAAAGATATAGGAAAGTCATCTTCAAGAAGAAAATTTTCAGATTTAATGTCTCGATGGACAATTCCTTTGCTGTGTATGAATTCCATTGTTGAAACCTATAGATATAAAAAGTATATCGGTGAATATATATATATCATATATAATATAATCAATTAATCAATTAATCAATTAATAAATACCATTTGAATTGCAATGTCGCTAACAAACTCTACAGGTAAGGCTTGGAATGAATTGGTCACCAATTTTAAGCTTGGGCCTAACAAATCCATCACCATGCAATTCCAAGCAATTTTTGGGCCATACCTAAAATAACCAATATCGTATAAATACATATATGTATGCGGGTATAATGATTACTTGTTAAATTTAAAGCCTAAGCTAATAAATAAATAAATAAACAAACAAACAAATAAAATTTTTTGCATACCAATAGACTTTCGGAACATGTTCTTTTTAAAAAACAAATCATATATATAATTAACTAATTAATAATTGGTATAAGTTGATAGAAATTATTTAATATAAAATTTACCATGTTCTTCAAACATTTTTAATAATTTATATTCATCAGCCAGCTGTGGAAAATTGATAGAAGAATCTTCTCTTTTAATAGCAACTAAATCTTTTCTTGTCATGTGTTTAGCTTTTAATAAATAGGAAGATTAAATTTATTACTTTAAGCATTTTTATAACGATAAATTATATGATAATAAATAATACCTCTGAAAACTTGACCGAAAGATCCCTCTCCAATTTGTTCTTCAACTAACCAACGTCCTCCAACGATTACATCCCAAATCATTTTTAGCAAATTATTTAGTTATTGTTTTTTTTATTTGATATAGGCTAAGTGTGGTTATTAGTTCAAAAAAGGCTTCAAGGACTTTTGTTCACTATATCTGTCATTTGGGAATTAACAAACTGTTCAAATCAGTCGAGTTTTTTTTTTCACTTTTTTTAACCAGATAATCAACTAACTAGCTCTGGTTAATTTGACTTTTGGTTTTTTTTTTTAAAAGTGGACAGGAATTCATGCAAAAAAAAATTTTTTGATTGATCCCAAAATTTGCAATTGTTAGAATTCCGGCCACGTGATAATAATAATCATCATTTCTATTAGTATTATTTTAATTTTCAAACTATAGTTGGCTCGGTCTAAAGACCTCCTAAATTTTGAGCAAATTTTAAAAGTATAGAAGTCATTTTCTGTCCTAC